>VMBQ01002034.1:24438-108056 GCA_007657795.1 Dreissena rostriformis | reverse complement strand
AAGGTTTACAATAAACAAGAACATATTCATACACATTACATACACAAACATAACTTTCTTTGCAAGATCAATTTCAGTTGGTTTACATTATGCTTATTAAAATTAGTACATTAACAGGGAAGAGTGATTATGTATTTAAGGTTAAAGATCACGTTGACATAGCTCCGAAAGCAAAGCAATATAAATAATCGTATTAAAGTGTCTTCACATTATAACGCATATTGTCTTGGAATAATGCAACAAAAAACACAAACAAGCAACAGAAAGTATGTGAAAAGTACAAGAAAAAAAAAACACTATGGTAAAGCAGTAATTATGCCTATAGAAGTAAGAAATATGTCAAAATGTATGGGGACAAGTTACATCAAACCATTACATCATTGCGTAAGCCCTATGTGGTAGCATAGGGAACAGCGATGTATACAATGTTACAATTTAAAAGATTTAGACAAAACATCCAATAACCGAAATAAGGCAGCATTCAAAGCAAAAGCGAAAAAGAATAGTGTCTTTCGGTTAGGGCGGAGTTCCTGTTTTGTGATTAAAAAAAAACTATAAATAAGCACTATAGGTTGATGAGGCATTATGCGTTAATTATTCATCTGTTCTTTTAGAAGGACTATGAACTTAGATAATAACTGGTGCTTGGTATCACTTTTTTTGTAATGTATTTCCAATATTAGTAGACCGTCCAGGAGGATGCTGGACATATTAACTTGACGTGTTCGTATTTCACTTTTCATATACGCTTTGTAGATTGTGAAACATATTTCACTTAAAATTATATTTATATCATTATATGCTGTGTATTGTGTTTTGTAACCTATAGTTATGTTGTGTATAGTATTCATAGGTTTGTTTAGTCCTATACCCTTAAATATGTGATTAATATACGTCCAGAATTGGGTGGTAAACGGGCATTCTAAGAAAAAGTGTTCGAATGTTTCTACTTCCTGGCAAAATAAGCAGCATGGAGAGTTATATATGTGCCATTTAAAAAGATTTTCATTCGTGGGGATTATTCGGTTTAAAATTTTGTATTTCAGTTGTCGAACTTTCGTATTCACAATTAATTCGTGTATAGTAAAATATAGTGAGTGCCAGTTTATTTTTTGGTTTAACCTTGTTTCCCAAAACTTGTGCAGGTAAGGTGAGGTGAAGTGTTTTGTTATAAGTACAGACCTTATGTCTTTGTTGCTAAGAGTCTTCAAGTCAAGGTTTTTGCCGTAAGGGTATGTAGTTTTAATGTTTACGTTTGAGTTAATCGATTCATCTGATTTGAGTATTTCCTTCCATTGTGTAGGTATAGCTAATTTAATGATGTTCGTTTCTGCTAACCAGTTTCGTTTTGATTTTAGTTTTTGTAAGATAACAGCTTCTGAGATATTTCCATTGTTTGTTATAATGTCGTTTATGTATAATATCCCGGATTCGATCCAGTTAACGAATAGTAAACATTTTCCTTTGTATTTAATGAATCTGTTACCCCACAGCATTTCAGATCTTATATCATGAAAGGTTTTGGGTTTCGATTTGGGTTTAATATTGTTTAGTTCAATGTAGTTCTTAATAAGATCTGTGTAAAAAGGTGGAATTGTTTTATGGACACTCGGTAATGATTTAAACGAATCTAAATTCATTTTAAAGATTAAAAGGTCATTTCCGAATTGGTTTAAAAATAATTTTGGAATAACTTTCCAATTGGCCTCATCGTTATGACATAAACGTTTAATCCACTTAATTTTTAAACATTTGGAGTAAGTTTCAAAATCAGGCATTTCTATACCGCCTTCTTGCTTGTTGCCAATCAATATTGATCGCTTTATCTTTTCAGGTTTGTTATTCCATAAAAACCTAAACAGCATTGAGTTGATTTCGTTTAGCCTTTTTTTTAGAGATGCATATGTTTTGTACTAAATATGCTAACTTTGGTAACAATAAAGATTTGATAACCGTTACTTTTCCGAAGATAGTTAAGTTTCGTTTGTTAAATTCATTTATTAAGGTTTGACAACCAGATATTTTATTTTCCCAGTTGAGGAGTTCGCATTCGTCACGGTTTGTTCCAAAAACAGTTCCGAGAGCCTTAACAGTCGGTTTAAATGTTACATCATGTATGTTGGTGATTGAGTTGCATTTAGATTTACCGATTAATATGCCCTTTGTTTTGTTTTTGTTAAGTTTTAAACCTGACATATTTCCACATGTATCGATTATTTTTAGTACTTTGGGAATTTCATGAACATTCTTATGGAATATAGTTGTGTCATCGGCTAGTTGTGTTAATTTTATTTGTTTATGTTCCTGTGTAATGTGTATACCTTGGACATCGTCACTTGATCTTATGTTATGTGCAAGAACCTCAGCTACAATGATGAATAATAGGGATGAAAGTGAACACCCTTGTCTGATTCCCCTAGATACTTTAAAGAAATCTGAAATCCAGCCGTTGTTTGTAATTGACGAGGAAATATTAGTGTATAAGATTTTGACCCAATGGATGAAATCGTATTTGAAACCGAATTTTTTTAATGTCTCTACCATAAGATTCCATTATACGGTGTCAATGGCTTTTTTAAAGTCTAAAACAAAAGGATTGCGCCATCTATGTCAAAAGTATCATCATAGTCGATTATATCTTGGATCTGCCGTATGTTGCATCCAATAAATCTATTTTTAATAAAACCTTGTTGATCCAAACTGATAATTTTTGGTAATACTTTTTGAAGACGTTGTGCTAGTACTTTTGCTATAAGTTTATAATCGGTGTTCAGTAACGATATAGGGCGCCAGTTTTCCAGGTTTTCTGGGTAACCTTTTTTGTAAAGTAGTGAGAAAATGCATTGTTTTTGTGATCTTGATAATTCGCCGCGCGCAGTGCTTTCTAATATGCAGTTAAGAAGAAGTGGTGATATTTTTTCCCAAAATGTTTTGTAAAATTCAACAGTTAGTCCGTCTAAACCTGGACTTTTATTTAGCTGCATTGAGTTAAGTGCATCAGTCAGTTCATTTAAAGATATCATTTCCTTCGCATAGGTTAGCTTCATTGTCCGATAATGCGTTTGCGAAGGACGAGTTGTTTAAAAACGATTCTATTTCCTGACTATCGGCAGCGCAGGATTTGTAAAATGTTTCATGGAATTCAACTTCGTATTTTAAAATGTCATTCAAGTTATATAATGTTTTGCTTTCAGTTCGCAGGGATGTAATAAGTTTTTTGTTTTGACGCGATTTTTCTATACCTAGAAAATATTTTGTATTACGCTCGCCTTCTTCTATAAATTGCAGTCTAGATCGTATACGTGCTCCAGTCGCTTTAAGGTCGTATATTTGTTTAATTTCGTTTTCAAGTTCAACTTTTGTCGAATTATCATGTTGGGAATTCGAGTTTTGAATTAGAAGGATTTTGATTTGTTCCTCGAGGAACACCAATTTTTCATGGCGTTCGCGCGCTTTTGATTTAGAATAATGAATTGAAGCTAGTTTTACTTCATGTTTGCAAATTTCCCAACTAATGGTACTATTTAATATGTTTAAATTCGCGCAATCGTCAATTATTTTGTTAATCAATACAATGTAGCCAGTATCTGATAGTAATGAATTGTTTAGTTTCCAGAATCCAGGACCTCTACTGCCCGGCAATTTAAGTTTAATAGAAATAGCCATGTGATCCGTTGTCTGGATTATTGCTGGTCTAATATCGGTTTAGTATACTAAAGGGACAATATTCGAATCTATAAGCCAAAAAAAAATAGATGCGACTCATTTCGGTTTAGTTTTTTCTTCTCCATGTGAAATGCAGCTTCGAAGGATTTATTACTCGCCATTTGTCTGTTAATTTATTATTTTTAATTAGACTTGTTAAATGCGTGTTAAGTGTAATTTTACTTTTTGATATAGTTTTCCTGTCTATTTGGTCATTTATTTCGTTAAAGTCTCCGCCTATCACCTTTACTCCTTGTGCATTTTCTATTAATAATTCAGATTATGTATAAAAAAAGACATTTCGCGATTTCTTTTCGTTAGGTGCGTTTATGTTTAATAATGTATATATATTAGTTTTAATATCGATGCTCATCAAACGTATCTACCATTCGTAAATTGCGGGTTTTCTTCATAACGACATGCAACAGGAATACAAGACTCAACGATTACAGAGATCAGATTATTGTATCGGATCAGCTTGAAAATATTTATAAAAAAATAAATTAGATATGCTTAGTGCTTTCAACTGTGCTTCTTCTGAAATTGTGTTGTAAGTATATACCTGCCATCACAATTATTAAGCTAAGTCATTCATATCAACACCATAAAGTGAAGAATGATTTGCATGATGTTTTTTATACCAAATGATTTTCAAAATTCTTAGTTATTTGCCCTTACACATAGCTAAAAAAATGTGTGGGGCTATGAGTCATGTTTGTGATAAAACTCTTGTTAAAATGTGTTGTTTATCCGGCCTTTTAGCTCAGTTGCTAGAGCGCTTGAGTTCATATCTGAAGATTTGGGTTCCCAGCCTGACCTGGTACATAAGCCGTGTGCTGATTGGTCATAACATAATTTATACTGCCATTCTAACCCTATTCTGCTTTAGACCGGGAAGCTGTCGTTACACGCAAAAGTATGTGCACATTGTACGGGTAAACATCTAACCCGGCCTGTTTAGTTAACTAAATGCTGTTATTTGACTTATACATTGGTTACAAGCATATGCAAACAAGCAGACATGCATTTGTGTTGTACAATTTTTCATAAGACATGCACAAGAATAGCACTGTCTACCGTCCGTTTATTGATTGTTCATTGAAACGAAGTACAATGTTATTCGACTGTAAAGTGCAATCTATATTATATTTGTCTGTTATGACAATGTGTGCATATGTATTAAGACAGTTTTAGCTATGACATGCCTGCTATATGATAAAGAAGGCGGCGGTCTTATATATTCGTATATTAATAAGTAAACGTTATCGCATTGTTATCAGTTTACTACTGAAATTCGTATCTAAATTAAACAATTTGATTTTAATGTATATCAAATTTCAATAAAAAAGGATATGGTTTTGCTAGTAATTCCAGAATGTCGGTTGCTCCATTGTATGTGCAGAGACTATTGAATGATAATTCAACACAATGGATGCGTTTATTTATGTATGCATTGTTCAATATTAGGTTTATTTTACCGAGGAAATACGAAGATATATGAAGGCTTCACTAATTCATTTAACAGTAGTGAGCATAGATCAAACATTAACACATGTTAGACACTTTGCATGGGAGCAGTACCATATTTATAAAAAAATATATTTGTTCCATGACACACCGTCATTTGCAGGTGCGAACCAGTTTGTTGAAGCACTTAGATTGATTTTGTGAATCCACATCGGTCGAAACAGTTTAATTGTGTTTGTTTCGTCCTTGTTGGTTCACATTGACAGTTCTTAAACAGTCAACACCAATAATAATATGAGAAGCGTATGACCACTGCATAACAATACCATCAATATCACCATTGTATGGACATTGTATGTGGTCATGATCATACATTAAATTTCATGAGCGAATAAAACAAATGTTAATATTAATTAAGTTGAAATCGTATGATCTGCATAATGATTTGGATTTTAAATTTTATCATCCATGAGTCATGTAATACGAAAATGAGTTTTATGTAATATGCATCCAGCGAAGTTCAATGTCAGCTTGCGCATCATAAAGCCTGTTAAGGACTGACCTTGTCGGCTTAATAGACCACAACATCTTGCGTTACTTAATAGCGGACAGCGTAACTCTAGCCCAGACTGCGCGATTGCTCCGAAACTTCAGGAATTTGTACATTTCAGCGACAGGTCCTTTAACATTTAAAATTAATTAAAATGCCAAAAGATACTACGACTGTAATGTGCAACACATTTTACAGAAAATGTATTGCCCAAAACATAAACAGAAATCTTAAAAATTATTCCCAATATAGATTGATATAAATAACAGTAATATTCAGATTTGTGGAATGTAGTTCTTATTTTTACCTATACAATGTCAAAGTAAAAATGCGTTAACGTTTATTTTACGCATTCTTTAAAATTCAAAGTTTATCAAAACGTAAAATCAACACGGAAATTAGATATCTTTTCATTGTTCATTTGTTAATTTATTATCAAAGGGATAACATTAACACACAACTATTATTTCGTTTTTCTGTAGCACGAAGGCAAACAAAACTTGATCACAGACAAACACTAGGTGGCGCTAAAACCCCGACCTTTCCCAACGGGAGTTCAACGGTCAGTTTGCGCACCGGTAGCCGTACCTATGGATTTATGTCACGCCCCAATGACGACGGTCGCTCGTCTCCAATTTCACCAGGTTTGTCAGTCATACTCGCTCAAAAACTGTATTGAAATGATGGTCTCTCTTGAAACATTCCGATTTTTGGTTTGTCCCAAGAAAGCAGACACTGATCATTAAGTTCTTTGTATATAGATAATTCTGAAATGGTTATCAGAATTAATTGATTTGAGTGGCCGATAGTGCTAAGCTATGACTTTATCATACGAAAATGGTTTATATGCAATATGCAGTCGGCGCAGCTCAATACAAGCCTGCGCATCCTTGCGGTATGTTAAAGAGTTACGCTAGGCTTAATAGATCACAAAGTCAGATTTGTGAGATGTTTTATTTATTTACGCATTCTTTAAAATTCAAAGTCTTTTAAAACGGTTAAACAAAAATGAATTCATATCCTAGCATATGCTTTGTGTGGTTAATAATCAAAGAATGACCACTAAAATACACCTAATTTCTATTAATCCTTATTCCTGTAGTACGACGGAATTCCGACGTTGATCTCAGAAAAATAGACGGTCTAAATGGGAATTCAACGTTCAGACAACGCAGAGGTAGCGGTACCTATGGATACAAGTCACGACCCAACGAAAAGGGTTGCTCGTCTCCAATTGCATCAGGTTTGTCAGTCATACTCGCGTTGAAATGTATTGGCATGAGAGTATTTCTTGAAGTATTTCTATTGCGTTTTTTTGTCCAATACTTTAACTATTATAATACTTTTATTATAATCTTTTAAAGTCCAATGAAAAGTGTTATCCCAAACAGAAAACCCAACAGTTGCGCAAAAAATATCATATGTACATTATATCTTTTACAATTGGCGCACAGCCATATGCGAAATGCAAATTATACAGAGGTTTATGCACTTATACAATTATACAATTATACAATAGTACAACACTATAAAACAATTAACTCTTTAGCCGCTGTCTTTAATAATTATGAACTATTTTTGCGATGAAAATTATAAAAGAAATAGAGTCTTACCTCAGACAACGACAAGAATAGTTATTCTGAAATTACATCTTTGAGCTACCGGGATTTGCATTTACTTAAACCATGTACGAAACATTTAATACCGGTAGCGTTTGTTTTCTTAATGCGCATAATTAGTATGCACTGCATTTGATAGTACAGAGAGAGAGAGAGAACGTTTATTTCAACAAATACATATACATATTTACACAGTTGAAGTAAACCTTTATGGTCCTTGTTCAACACAGATCACATAACATGATGTATTCATAGTAATGGTATTGCATAAAAATAAAACAAAAAAAAACGTTATGGTTGAATAAACAATAATGATCTAATACAGATCCTACATCTCGCATCCAGTGGAAATTCTAAATCAATTTTCTTAAGAAACATACAGTATTTACACAACATATATTAATTTGATATTTCAATATTTCTAACATCAAATTCAGAATATCAAATTTCAAACAGAATGTATGTTCTTCAATACAACTACTTAGAGCGCCGGTAATGAACACGCAAATATATATCACATGATGTAATATTCATATTATATTACAAAAAACATAAGTACAATATTTCTAAGGTGATGAGACTTGAATAAACTGAGACTTGAATAAACTCATCAATGACCCTGTTATTATTATAAAAACGAGTGCAGAAAAGGAAAGCTAACTCTTCCAATCATTCTCACAAGAAACAGCAGAGTTTTTTCCCTTTCTAAATGATCCATTTAGAATACCCAAAACAGCTAGACTTAATTGCTATGGTTTAAGATTCGATATTCAAATAAAATATTGAAAATCTTAATCACCGATTGTATCATTTTGTTGCAGTATACTTTACTGAAATAATTGAAATTGTTTCATCACTACATCCAATAATGGATCTCTCTTTTACATGCATATGATCCTACCACACTAATATTATACAATATGTATACATCACCATGGGTTAAAAACGATTCTTATTTGATAAATCACTGTGTACATATCACTGTGTACATAATTCAAAAATTTATCTGTAGTCATGTAATACACGTATGACACGTAATACTTTAGCATTATGATGTCGGATAATTATTTATGCATATATTTGCAATGCAGAGACCCCAGTAACACCGACAGCGATTGCAATTTTGACATACTGACAAGTGAATCAGGAAACTGATGGTGAAATATAGTTTATACTATACACTAAACAATATAAATATTAATGCATTGTATAATGTGCTTTTCTCAGTTCGAAGGCTTTGCTTACATATACAGCTAGGTTTCGTAATATTTCACAGTTATCATTTGTAATTAGCTCGACAGTTTTAAACATATTTGGTCTATGACGGTAATACTGCTTAAGATATTTTCCTCGTACACTATCATATAGCTTACACTCAAAAAGAAAATGAAATTCGTCCTCTAATTTATTACATTTGTTACATAGTCTTTGTTCCCTTGGCGTTCTATTCCATCTACCTGTTTCAATATTTAATCTATGTGATGACATTCGTAACTTTGTAAGAGCATTTCTATAGCATTTAACATTTACATGTTTAAGATATGGTTGGAATTCGAAATTACAGAAAGTGTTATAGAATATCGCTCGAGATGAATTTTCCAATCTACTATGCCAGTCCTGTACAAATATGTCCTTAACACGTTGTTTAAATACACTAATAAACTGGCTATTATTTCCAACACTCTGTTGCAACCATACATGATAGAAACCTAATCTACACAACGTATCTTTAACAAGTGAAGCCCAGTTTTGCTTGCGTGGGTTAAGATCAATATCATTTAACATAGTATTGTAAATACATGACACATATTTTCTATCATTACAGTCAGTGATCTTCAACCAATATTTAACAATACAAACAAGCCTCTGGGAGTGTAAATCCATTCGGCCAAGATCACCATAAATAAAATCGTTTTGAGTGTTACATTTAACACCTAATACAGACTTGCAAAACTGTGTATGCACTCTTTCAATCGGAGTTGCACGGGCAAACCCCCAAACCTCAGCACTATAAAACAGTATTGGTTTAACTATCTTTTCAAAGAGATCTAACATATGTTCAACAGTAATATTAACGTAACTGTACAAATATTTCCTGAGTTTAAATATCGCTTTAAGAGCCTGACCAGACAATGTCCCATGTGATTCAGTGAATGAACCTCCTGATGTAAATATTATACCGAGATAAGAATACTTATTCACAATTTCTATGTGGTTTCCATCATAGTAAAAGTTTAGATTATTTGGAAGTCTACCACCTTTTCTAAATATAAGTACTTTGGTTTTATCTCTATTAACAGTTAACTTCCATCTATTGCAATATGTCGATAAAATATCTAGATTTTTTTTGTAGTTCTTCTGCTGAATTTGCGAAAATCACAATGTCATCTGCATACATTAACAGAAAAATCTTAAGAGTATCAATATCAACACCTTCAGCACCTTTTAAGAAAAATTCATCATCTAGGTCATTTAAATACATAGCAAAGATAAAAGGACTTAAACACTCGCCTTGACGTACTCCTAAAAAGCTTTCAAACATTTCTCCAGTTTCACAATTTAGTTTAACACATGAGCGTACTTGCTTGTACATAGATTTGATAACATTAAAAAGCTTACCTCTTATACCCAGTTTGCATAATTTGTACCAAATGTTCGGTCTAACCAAATAATCGAACGCTTTAGAAAAATCAACAAAAACACAAAATAACTGTTTGTTTTGATTAATTATATGGGTATTTAAACCATGTAATACACAAATATTGTCCCTAGTTCCCATATTGGCCCTAAAACCAGCTTGCGCTTCGACATATATATAGTTTTCTTATGCCCAATGTGTAAGTCTAGTGTTTATAAGTCTTGTAAATAATTTTCCAGCAACACTTAGTAATGTTATTCCTCTAAAATTCGTAACATTTGACACACTGCCTTTCTTATGGATAGGTACAATGTAGCCTTCACTCCAACATGAAGGGAAATAATTACATTCTAAAATCTTATTAAACAGTTTTACAATGCTACATGTATCAGCTAATACGTTTTTACCATACACTAAAAATTCATTTAAAATACAATCGGGCCCTGCACTTCGCCCCAACTTTAGTTCTGAAATACCTTTCAATACGTCTGTATTTGTAAATGGCATATCCAACTCATTAAACATAATTTTTAATTCATCTTCGGCAATTCTATTTGTGAAATCAATTATATCTTCATCGGCTTGAAAAAATACACTATCAGGGTTGTTTATAGCTCTAAAATATTCAGAAAAAGTGTCTAAAGATATACCTCTCGGACCCTTAGGTACATTACATTCTTTTAACATTCTCCAATAGTCTTTGGCATTACTGAAACGTGCAGACATTACATGATTCTTCGATGTAGGTAACATGTTTAACTTATTAACAGTCTGATGTTTATATATTTGTCTATATGGATACCAACATCATCTTATAGCATTTTATGTTAATATAACACCTAGTAGTTTATACCTTTGCTTAAAGTTCAATCAATCATATTACGCACATTATACCCCAAATCATATGAACATTTATGTAGTCACCACCAAGTTATACATCTTCATTCAAATTTAATGCTGTGACGTTCTTGAAGCAAAGTCGTTGCTGCTTACAATAGCCAATTCATTTCATGGCACTATTTGTGATCACAGGACATTTTCATTTAATGATTTTGTTTTTAAATTGACAATATTAACTCCTAACAGGCAGTGTTTTACGAAGAGCATGAATCTTTTTGTATCGGACATGATTAAAAAGCTCTCGTGTTTAAAAGGGTTTTCTAAGATTTGACAAGGTGACCTATGTTTAAGACAAACATAACCAGATTCGAACTAGAACCAGATATTCTTTCCATGCTCCATCACGATTGAGTCATTAATGCGGCTTAGAGCGGAAACATGTTGTTGTTTCGTATGTTATTCGACCAGATTATTTTGCGTTCGACCTCACGTGACCTAGATTTAAATTTCGCAAATATATTATCATGAAACATATTTGAATAACGTGCCATCTGGATAGAATAATACACGTGAATTCCGAATTAGTATGTTTTAAAGATTTAATGTTGTTTTCGGATTCAACTGAAATCGTCATTTTGCGTAGATACTGTCCATATAAACATCATTACCATGTTTGATCTTGATATAATAATAAAGTTTGCTTGATATGACAAGTGGTATCACGATTTTTTATTATTTTACTCGTCGAACTTATTTTTGCAATGCACTTGACCAAAATTCGGACTTGGCAAAATATTGTAACAACATTTATAATTATAAAAAGTTAAAACATTCTATTGATATTTAATCTGATAGAGTTTGAAAAGCCCGGGGATTTTCACACGTTGCGCCGATATCTCTGTTGCTACTCCTTTTGTACCAGATACATATTTGGAACGATTTATAAAACAAAATGACAGCTTTATACCAAGCGCTGGATTTCATATATCTGAATATGTGGGGTCAAATCCTGACCTGGCACATAAGTGGTTGGTCATGGAATTATTCATATTGTCATGCTTGCCCTATCCTGATTTAAACCGGGCAGCTGCAAGTTTACTGGTAAAAGTATGTGCACATTGTACTGGAAACCAGCTAACCCGGGAAAAGTATGTTTCGATAACTTGATAACGTTATGTGACTGATAAACTTGTTAAAATGCAAAAAATGCAAACAAACAGACATACAATATTGTTGTACACTATTTGAAAAGACATGCACACGAAGAGCACTGTCTACCGTTTCAATAATAAAATACTTTTCAACTGTATAGTACAATCAACAATATATGTGTCTGCTATAAGACACTTTGTGAAGATGTATTGAGACAGTTGTTCCTATTATATGCCTGCTATATAATATAGAAGCAGGCTGTCATAACTATATACACATATTGGGTACCATGTATTTTTGTAAATACTTTTTTTGTATAAGTATTTATATTTTATTGCACTGTTATCAGTTTACTACTGAAAAGCGATTGTAAATTATATAATCTAATTTGTATGTATATTAAAATGCAATACAATTAAAGGAATACGGTTTTGCTAGAGATTTCCAGAATGTTGGTTGCTTTATTTGGTGTGCAAATACAATTGATACTATTGAATGAGTATATATCACACTGTGTGCGGGTATTAATTTATGCCGTGTTAAATGTTAGGTTTATTTTACCTAGTAAATACGAAGTAACATGAAACCTTAAATAATTTATCATTTAACAGTAGGAAGCATAGATCTAACAGAAACACATGTCAGACAGTTTTATGTGTACCATTTCGCACCGTCATTTGAAGGTTTGAAACAGTGTGTTGAAGCACCTAGTTTAATTTTGTATGTTGAAGCAAAATTGAGCTGAAGATTTTAATTGTATTTGTTTATGTCCTTGTTTGTTCACATTGATAGTTCTTTAACAGTAAACAAAAAACAGTAATAATATGAGAAGCGTTTGACCATTACATTACAATACCATTATTATGTCCATTACATGGACTTTGAATGTGGTCATTATCATACATTAAATTTTATCAGGGCATCCAATTATTTTAAATCTATATATTGGTGAAATTGTATGATCTTTATAATGATTTGGATTTAAACTTAATATCATACATGGGTCATGTAATACGAAAATGGGTCTTATGCAATATGCAGCTTGCGAAGCTCAATACCAGCCTGCGCACCATCAAGCCCGTTAATGAGTTACCTTGTCGGCTTAGGAGACCACAACAACTTGTTTCACCTAATAACGGACAGCTTAGCTCTAGCACAGACTACGCGATTGCTCCGAAACTTCAGGAATTTGTACATTTCAGCGACAGGTCCTTTAACATTTAAAATTAATTAAAATGCCAAAAGATACTACGACTGTAATGTGCAACACATTTTACAGAAAATGTATTGCCCAAAACATAAACAGAAATCTTAAAAATTATTCCCAATATAGATTGATATAAATAACAGTAATATTCAGATTTGTGGAATGTAGTTCTTATTTTTACCTATACAATGTCAAAGTAAAAATGCGTTAACGTTTATTTTACGCATTCTTTAAAATTCAAAGTTTATCAAAACGTAAAATCAACACGGAAATTAGATATCTTTTCATTGTTCATTTGTTAATTTATTATCAAAGGGATAACATTAACACACAACTATTATTTCGTTTTTCTGTAGCACGAAGGCAAACAAAACTTGATCACAGACAAACACTAGGTGGCGCTAAAACCCCGACCTTTCCCAACGGGAGTTCAACGGTCAGTTTGCGCACCGGTAGCCGTACCTATGGATTTATGTCACGCCCCAATGACGACGGTCGCTCGTCTCCAATTTCACCAGGTTTGTCAGTCATACTCGCTCAAAAACTGTATTGAAATGATGGTCTCTCTTGAAACATTCCGATTTTTGGTTTGTCCCAAGAAAGCAGACACTGATCATTAAGTTCTTTGTATATAGATAATTCTGAAATGGTTATCAGAATTAATTGATTTGAGTGGCCGATAGTGCTAAGCTATGACTTTATCATACGAAAATGGTTTATATGCAATATGCAGTCGGCGCAGCTCAATACAAGCCTGCGCATCCTTGCGGTATGTTAAAGAGTTACGCTAGGCTTAATAGATCACAAAGTCAGATTTGTGAGATGTTTTATTTATTTACGCATTCTTTAAAATTCAAAGTCTTTTAAAACGGTTAAACAAAAATGAATTCATATCCTAGCATATGCTTTGTGTGGTTAATAATCAAAGAATGACCACTAAAATACACCTAATTTCTATTAATCCTTATTCCTGTAGTACGACGGAATTCCGACGTTGATCTCAGAAAAATAGACGGTCTAAATGGGAATTCAACGTTCAGACAACGCAGAGGTAGCGGTACCTATGGATACAAGTCACGACCCAACGAAAAGGGTTGCTCGTCTCCAATTGCATCAGGTTTGTCAGTCATACTCGCGTTGAAATGTATTGGCATGAGAGTATTTCTTGAAGTATTTCTATTGCGTTTTTTTGTCCAATACTTTAACTATTATAATACTTTTATTATAATCTTTTAAAGTCCAATGAAAAGTGTTATCCCAAACAGAAAACCCAACAGTTGCGCAAAAAATATCATATGTACATTATATCTTTTACAATTGGCGCACAGCCATATGCGAAATGCAAATTATACAGAGGTTTATGCACTTATACAATTATACAATTATACAATAGTACAACACTATAAAACAATTAACTCTTTAGCCGCTGTCTTTAATAATTATGAACTATTTTTGCGATGAAAATTATAAAAGAAATAGAGTCTTACCTCAGACAACGACAAGAATAGTTATTCTGAAATTACATCTTTGAGCTACCGGGATTTGCATTTACTTAAACCATGTACGAAACATTTAATACCGGTAGCGTTTGTTTTCTTAATGCGCATAATTAGTATGCACTGCATTTGATAGTACAGAGAGAGAGAGAGAACGTTTATTTCAACAAATACATATACATATTTACACAGTTGAAGTAAACCTTTATGGTCCTTGTTCAACACAGATCACATAACATGATGTATTCATAGTAATGGTATTGCATAAAAATAAAACAAAAAAAAACGTTATGGTTGAATAAACAATAATGATCTAATACAGATCCTACATCTCGCATCCAGTGGAAATTCTAAATCAATTTTCTTAAGAAACATACAGTATTTACACAACATATATTAATTTGATATTTCAATATTTCTAACATCAAATTCAGAATATCAAATTTCAAACAGAATGTATGTTCTTCAATACAACTACTTAGAGCGCCGGTAATGAACACGCAAATATATATCACATGATGTAATATTCATATTATATTACAAAAACATAAGTACAATATTTCTAAGGTGATGAGACTTGAATAAACTGGGACTTGAATAAACTCATCAATGACCCTGTTANAAACATCTGACAAGATAATCGTTGGAAAATGGGATAAGACAAACATGGTTTCATTTATATGTTAGTGAATCTGTGAAAAATCAGATTCGTATGCATATATTGCTTTATTATGTTTGTCATGCTGTACAGTTTACTGAAACAGCATGGAAGTTAAATGGACATTGCAAGGTAAACATATTAATATTAATTAAAGTAAGTTAAATGCATCAATTACCATTAAATCATGTGCTTGTTTATATATTTATGTTTTTCCCACAACTGCCTCTGATGCGATTACATGTTTCTCCCAAAACCAGGTATTCATGGAACATTTTTGCCCTTTTTGCCTAAACTGCGCTTTAAAATGCCCTTTTTAAAAGTAATGCGCCATGCCCCTTTGCCCTCCTGGATAAAACACTACCTAGTCATGTGTGGAGGAAGGCCATATTATTAGGAATCAGCTGTAAAGTATTCATTTTTCGTAAATCAAATCGAATCAGATTCAACAAAACAAACAATTTGATACCTAGATGTAATACATTTTAAACACAAAATGTAACACAAACAGCACAAAACATTTTTTCTATACATATTAAGCGCGCGTGCTCATGACGTCATTATCAACACGTCAAACGGCAAAAGTCGTATTTTTTCCCGGTAAAACTGCAGCTTTTTAGCATGTTTTTTCATTATTTCTTTAAAATCGGGGACGTAGAGGTATGATGAACAGAAAAAAAACAGGTTACATTTTATTTTATTTTATTTGTGGGATTAATAGAATACTATATTAGTGTGATTGCGTACTTAAATTTTTTCCACTCGTCTCAGAAAGGTTTACAAGGCTCGACAAGCCTCGCCATGTAAACCTTTCTTCACTCGTGGTTAAGTACACAATCAAACTAACATAGTATTCACTATATTGTTGATGTATACTTAAATTTACCAGACAATTATTACCAAAAACTAAACAGTCAAGGGTTCTGACGACTACAACACTATTTTCTATACATTTCTTGGTAAAGAATAACTAAATATTTTTGACAGGATTTGTGAACACCATATACTTTTTGATTTTTTGTAAATGTGTATTTTAATCCAAATTTTCGGAAGCCAGATTTTTAGAAAAGTCGATTGGTGGAAAAAATTATAATATTAAGGTACAAACAACGCTGGCCAATTGCATGTACCAATGATTGTTGTATTCAGATTATCATTATCGATTAGCTGATTTCAAAAAGATTTTAAATGTTTTAAATGTGTCGACATTGCTTGTACGCTTACATTACTGGGGTTTTCCACAAACAACCAAAAGAACCTTTGGAGTAAGTATATTGAATACTGGTTATAACATCAGGTAACCCAAGTTGTTATATACAAACGTGTTTAATTTATCAAATATTTAAAAGATAACTTTCTTACATTAATGTGTCAGATGAAAAAATTTACTGTGTGGACACGTGTGTTTTTAAAGTATTTCAATTATATCATCTAAAGATTTTAAATTACTTTTCAAATTTCACACGATCACATTAAATGTATGTTTAGGTCTCCAAAGTAATAAGATGATTTATTTGTCCATAATCTTACGAGTTTTATATAATTTGATTGTAAGTTAAATATTTATTCAAAAACTTTTTGTTTAAAAAAAAACTCGACATGAGAATATGAAAAACAATTGCATATTGGAAAAAATTATAACATCATAATTCCTGGATTAAAGACACTAGTTTACAGAAAAATGACATTCTTCAGAAATAAAGTCATATATTTAAAAATGAATGCATGCATTACATTAAACAAATACTCTACTGACTTTAAAAATGAAATAAATATGTTTGTTTATTTTGTAATTATCAAACGAAATCGTAAAGGTAATAACTCGTATGTAAATCGTTTGATCGATAATTTAGTAAAAAACTTGTAACACTGACATAGAGTTATCACAATTATTACAGATTTGTAAGTAAATTAATTTACTATATATTTTGATAAACCTAATGAGGTTACGCCACACATTTAATATTCCCCTTAAGACAGAACGGGGATTCAACCAACGATACCACTTGCTATAAACAATAAGCTGTGACTGGTGTTAGTTGCTTTCGGTTTACGCTTTATTAAAATATATTGCTACATCTCATTTGAAGATAATTAAGGCAATTATTTGTTAAATGTAATTGAATGTGTCTAAATTTCGTACCGTTACTATGCATAGTAACAAACTGACGTCGTGAGTGGACCTTTATTTGTATCTGGTGGGCCAATATGATACATTTGTCCCCCAAGCAGTGCCGATTATTTATATCTGAAAAAGAATGTGATCGCGCGACCTTTATTTGACAAAATGGCGTCCAAATTAAATATTTGCCAACTAAAGTTAAGCAACAAATGTTCACAAGAATCAACAATAATATAAAACGTACGGAGGCTATTCGTTGCCAAAAATCCAGTCAGGCTGATCTGTGTTTAACACATTATTTCCGGGTGAACTACATATGTGTTTTTTCTTTTGTAAACTCAAAAGGTGCATTTTGAAAACGAGGTTTGTTGATGTAACAATGTACACTTGTATTTATATAAAATAAGATGCACGTTATTAAACTATTAAATAAATATTAGTTCTACCAGAGAGAAAATTCCGAGTGTTCATCTTGACGTTCAAGATATACACTATTCATGTGTACGCAAACAATAGGACGCTCCCGAAACTGCCTTTACACACGCATCTTTGCATTTTTCGATCATCATAATTCGGGTATGTAAAGTCTAGCTTCACAAGTTTTGAACTAATTTAGATAAATGAGCTCCGCCCAGTTTCCCGCCCATTTCACCATCGTAAAGAAACGTTAGCATTCGCTATTCTTCGGTATTTCCCAAAAGTAACTGGTACCTGAAAGCTGGTCCTTTTCTGTTTTGATGTCGATACTGATTGCGCTAGTATTCATGCGCATGCGTACTGAAAACCGGAACATAAACACACATGGAGAATCCGAATCGCGTACGAAAGACTGGGGAGGAGGAAAAAGAGAAGAAAAAAGGCAGTAGAAAGAAATATGAACAATCTCAGCATATTGTTAGGATGGGGAATAAATGCATTCGATCGTTGGCAAGCAGCGAAAACGAAGGAATGTGTGAAAACTAACAACGAAATGGTCATGTACCTGTTGGATTTGTGGTAAGTAAGTGAGCTGGTTTTGAAAAATGAAACATGCGAGAATCACTTGCATTGGGCATAACTATTGGACATTGATTGAGTAAATAATTAATTATATCGTACAGCTATTGATTTGAATCATTTCCAGTCGTTACAGTGGAATATATATTGATAATTCATCGTGAATGGTTAGCGGGGCCCCCGACGAAGGAATTAATAAACATGTCGTTGAAAATGTAAACAAATTGGATATAATGTATTTATACGAAGAGAAATTGGAAGAAACTTACAATTCATGTTGGATGGTTATTTCATACCACATGAATTGAATTTTAAAGTCATTATATTGATGTAAATGTTCCATTTTGTTTATAAAATTCTTGAATGTATGTACTCAGAAACCAAGACATGAACAGTATACATTTTAATCAGTCAATGTAAACCTTCCATGAGCTGTAAGGAATCTTATACGTGTTTGTGTGATAAGTCACATATGCTTGTACACAAAATATTTTGTTTATTTTATCAAAATTTATTTAATTACTGAATATTGTAATTTTAGCATTACATATGAAGTGTCGGAACCGGAGAAGGAAGATGTCAGCTATCGCCCCACATTGAGTGAGTAAGAAGATGCAATGGAGGATGTTGACATCAATCCACATGAAGGTGTGGACTTTTCCTTTGACATATCAACAAGGTTCCTGGCACATAGTTTAAGGGTCTTTGGTGGGATAGATTGTTAGTAATGCGAATGATCAAGTTTGATAGGAATGCGAATGATCAATGATCTAATTATATTACAACTTAAGAGTACCAACATATCACACATTCATTCGACATGTGGAATGGTGGAAAGAATGTTGGCAAAAAAATTAGCTGGGGTAAGTTTACAGTGCACACAAACCACACTTGTATATAAGTAGAAGCATTTGAGTGATGTTAACCTTGCTTTAGGCTAAGCTGGGAATTAAAACGTGTATCCCCATCCGGATTCTTGCCAGAGTTTTCATTTTTACTTAGTTAACTGATTTATTGTCTTGTTAAGATTAAGCTGTTGGTACCGGGAATATATGTTCTACAAATGTTTATCCATATTAGTATAAACCTTACACCATGTAAAGCTTCGAACCATGTGGAGACGGGACACTCATAAGAGAGCGTCACTTGTTATGTCTCAAATTTTTTACAGGTTGCTGCCGAGGCGAAGAATAAGGACCTACGGCCATGGGTACCCGATATAGAAAACCAATTCTGGTATAGTTGCAGTTCATGTGATGCTGATGCAGACTTTCTCGAGGTATTTTTTTTCCAAATATATTTTAGCTGACCTAAGTAAAATTCCACTCATGACTTACATGTATACATACTCCTTTTATCTCATGCCCATGGCATAGTGAAATATAACAGTTTGATTTTCTTATTTAGTTCACTGTTTATGCTATATTGATTGCCACCAAGCTACTCATATATATATGTATGACTGTAGAATTGAAAATTAACTCTTTGCATGTTTGGATATTTGTCGCCTGCTAAATTGGTGTCTGCTGAATTTCTAAAATCATCATTTCTTCACTTTTTTTCAAAGACCATTATCAGAATAGCAAACAGTTTGGATCCTGATCACGTGTTGTTGCGTCTGATCTTGATCCAAACTGTTTGCAAAGGCGTTTAAAATTCGGTTCCAGCGCTAAAAGGGTTAATGCTAAGCAACAGGTTCCATGAGAGAAAAGCAATTTATTTAAAAATATTTTTTTCAGGACAAGTTGATAGGGATTCTTCATCACGTTGTTGATGACCATGTATTTCCTTTGGGTGAATGTGAGCATGGAGAGTTGCAAGAGGATCCCTCTAAACCCTATATTGAATATGGGTGTCCTGCTCATATAGCTCTGACAAAAGCAGTGATGGATGCTCGCTTCATAAATAATCCACCATTCTTCAAGGAATTTCGGTAAGTATTTATAGTATTGTTTGATTAATATCTGGGTATATGAAAATGTTTATGAAATGTTATATATTCAAACTTTAAGTGCATGCAAGATATCAAACGAATGGGTATGAACATATCTTTCATTGTAAATTTAAATCTCTATGCGCAAAGCTTATGCACCAGTCAATTGATGACAGAATTGGCAATTGCCAGTGGTTTGACTTATCTGATGTCGCGGCACTACTGAGCTAACATTACTGGTGCCCAAACAGCACATAATCATAATTATTTCGTATATATTTTTTCAGCCATACTTGCGAGTTAGAAACGTTCCATGAGCACATACTGATGTACGCTTCAAAAAGATTCGCATACACGTGAGTACACAAATGATCTCTTCAGATGCACTGCCTTGGTCGAAAAAGTGCCTTACAGCGAAATTAACCAGTTTTGATCCAGACTACCCTATACTGAATTACAGTCTGATCAGGATTCAAACTGTTTGCTTCTAAACACAGTTTATGAAATTATTCTTAAGCAACGACTGTTTAGATTTTTTTTAAAGCCCGCTTTTCCATTGATGTGGCACAAATGCTTGTCTCAATAATTATTATTTTGTAGGTTTAAATACTTGATAACTTGAGATATAAATTAAAATATTATTTTGTTTGTAATAGCAAGTGACATAAAGATAAAGTATATTCTGAATCTTATAATTTATGAAAAGGGGTTTATTCATTTACAGCCACCCTGATTACGAATTAAGGAACTATTTAGACTGCCTTGATTACCAAGCACAAACGGAGAGAAATGTATTGACTGATAAACCTAAGTAAGCATTTGAGCTCAACATTATGATTGGTTTTGTAATGCCCAGATCTTGAGAGGGGTATGAAGAATTGCTCTAAATATGTTGACAAAAGTTAAAACCCTATATGATGATATGAGCCGCGTCAAATATAAAGCGACCTTAGTCGATAGCGACTAGTTTGTATCTAGATCAGCATGCATATATATATGAGCTGCGTCACGGAAAAGGGACCAATAGGTGATTGCGACCAGTTTGAATCCAGAAATCAGTGTGTGCTTTTCAAGCGCAATCTGATCTGGATCCAAACTGTTCGCTTAAAATCTTTAGAAGTACTTACTGAATATNTAATCCGTTAATATCCAGGTCAAGCAAGCGCTTCCACTTGTAGATGTTTAACTTTCACGTTTAAAATACGGCGATGTATGGGTCCGTACCTTTTTGGAATTTGGGACCGATTTCCTTTGCAAATAAGTT
Organism: Dreissena rostriformis; assembly: GCA_007657795.1. NCBI lineage: Eukaryota > Metazoa > Mollusca > Bivalvia > Myida > Dreissenidae > Dreissena > Dreissena rostriformis. Next base: position 86,409 of record VMBQ01002034.1, on the reverse strand, counting down.
CATAATTATCAAAAAGATGTTTATTCTATTTTTTATTTTCTTTCTTTAGTATATCGATCGTTCAAAGCATGGCACTTCCGAATCATGTTATCTTAAGATTCTGAATAAGTCGAGGAAAAGTCAGAACGATACAGATTTTCAATACTGGGCCCCCTGACTCCGCATTTTAAACATGCCCTTGAAGCGTTCGATTTACACAGATCGTAGTCACAGCTATTGTAAACAACATGGCGGACATTTTAGAAAAAGACGCGAATAACAATAACAATAACAATGACTACTTCTATCAAGTTTCTTTTACAGTTTCTAGTCATACTATGATACCAGTGTGTTCTGATTAATGAGTTTAATAAAGTTTGTAAAACTTGTTATTCTGCTGTTTTCTTCACAGATACATAATCTGTAAAATATCGCGGTACGTACTGCGATACAGTGTTGCCGTACCACGATATACCGCGGTACGCTCACGGCGTATCGTGACAGCCCTAAAGAAAAGTCAAGGTCCAATCTAAGTAGTGACCTTTAAAACTAGGTCACAAGGTCAATTCATAGAAAAACTGAGCTACACTGGAGGCCTCGAATGTAGGTCAATTTCCAATATAATATAGAATCATAAAATCTAATGTTACCATCCGTGTTCACAATGTTTTGCCCAGCTTTCTAGATATTTTATACGTAGATAAACTTTAACGAGTTCAATAGCAAGCATCCTCTAAAAACCCTGTTGCCGGCCAGATGTGTATTCCCTCGCGATAAAAACACCTATAGCCCCGTCTCCCAATGTCAACACTTAGACGTCAAAGGGAAAATGGTCTGTTACTTGTTATATTATGTGTCCGGTTCATTTTTATGTCCCCCAGTCTATACTGTTTTTGCCCTGTCTGTTTTTTTTGTTGGTTTATGCAAACTTTAACATTGGCCATAACTTTTGCAATATTGCACATTGCAACTTCATTTTTGGCATGCATGTGTACCTCATTGAGCTGCACATTTTAAGTGGTGAAAGGTCAAGATCATCCTTCAAGATCAAAGGTCAAATATATGGGTCAAAATCATAACTTGCAATATTAAAGGTAGCAACTTGATTTTTGGCATGCATGTGTATCTAATGGAGCTGCACATTTTTAGTGGTGAAAGGTCAAGGTGATCCTTCAAGGTCAGAAGTCAAATTTATGGGTCAAAATCATAACTTTTGCAATATTCAACATTGTTTAAGTTTAAATAAAAAAAATATACATATAATATAATTTAAACAATTTATAGGTTAATTTAAAAAAAATTAAATAAAAAAATATATAAAAAAGTTATTATCACTATGTTTTGCATTAAGCACCCTTTTCACAGAACGTCAAAACACATTTTAAAAACTACCAGCGGAAACCTTTAATTCAATCGAATTAAAACAATAACATATATCTCGTGAAAGTTGGTCAAGATATTTGTCTTAATGATTTTAAGGTTAAGTATGAATATGGGTCATGTCGGATAAAAAAACTAGGTCATTAGGTCAAATGATACACAACCTTGTTAGCGCTCTAGAGACCACACTTGTTTGATCAAAATATATGTTGTGATAATGTTAAGGTCAAGTTTAGATTTGGGTCATGTGGGATCAAAACTAGGTCAAATCATAAGAACTGACATTCCAGAGGCCATACTTTTGCTCATTACATGTGAGCATAGGATCTATGATCCTCTTGTACATTTATCAAAGGTTTTTGAAATTATTCAGCTCAACTATTCACCATAATCAGGAAACACATCACACCCAATACCAACCAATTAACTCCCTTTATTGAACATATTACTCTTTTCATAGTATCTCCCTTTATTTATTCAAATTGGAGTTTTCTAGAAAATGTGCTCCTGGTGGGAGAAGTTGTTACAATTTCTTGTTACAGAACGTTTTTAGTAAAATACAACTCAAAAAATGGACAAGCTTTTGTCTTTTATTTACACAGTATTTACAAAGAAACACAACTGTTCAATAAAACCGCCCAGGTCTGTATCCAACATACTGTCCCGTAGGAGAGAGGTACTGTGCTCGGATCTTCAGGACACAGCAACTCGATATCACTCTCCTGACCCCTGCTCTGAGAAGTCCCCACCTCCACAGCGTGGAATGCCGATATGCACAATGGCGGTTCCGCTCGCGGACATCCTCGATTCTTTGGCGCCTCCTTGCCAAAACTGCATTGTAATAATTATGTCCTAAAGCGAAAACCTGTGGATCCAACACTAGTCTGTCCATCTCCTGAGTTGAGAACAATAAAAAAATATAAACAATTGCTTGAGAAACAGAGGTAGGATGCAGTTATCATAAAGGTGCAATTAAGGCGATAAGTCTTGATGGTCCACACAAGTATGGTATACCTGGGTTATGCTGTAGACTGGTTTTTAGCGCAGAGTGGTCTAACTCAAAACTGGTCGTTATAATTTAGTAATACCTGGTTTCACAATCCAAGCAAGCACTAGTGTTCTCATTTACTGCAGCAATGGCGGCCTGTGTGATCAATGCGGGTGGCATGATTTCCCATGAAATAGCATTTTCAAAGGTCATCAGTTGAAGACTATGCATTGCCGTAGTACCATATGTCTCAATTAGGACAACACTGATAAAAAATATTTGCAACTTTTTTAAAGTTAGATTACACTAGAGTGTTGAGTAACTAACCGTTTTGAACTTTTGATCAAGATCAGTTTGTTATGAATTTAGCATTTGACCTTGCCCATTATACATGATATAGAGAAATTGTGATTCAATGACACTAGCAGCTCTAGTTGAAACACAGTTTCTTTGACGGCACCTATAACAGACATTCTCCAGGTCTGTCGCCATTGCCCTGCAGTTCCCACAGGAACGCAGTGCAGGTTGCAATGGCTCATGTGTAGATGTGGGGTTGTCACCGGCCTGTGCACCCTCGCACAGATCGATCACAAGTCCTGGCTCAATGTCAATCAGTTTTAGGACAAGTTCTCGGAGCTCATTGACAGGCATGTCTTGAACTACACCCTGAAAATGATATTATATGTAGATGTTTATAGACACTATGTCCAAACCAAACAAAATGTTAAGTATCCTTATTTAGGTGCGACATATTGTCTTAAGTCTTATCTTATCATGTTGATGAGTGAACAAAGATTTATAGTGAGGTAACCTATGACCGGCCACTTTCATGAGTTTTTCTTCGTGTATTGCCTGCAAAAGGTTTGAAAGCGCTTCGATGATACTGATTTTTTTCCCACAATGCAATGTTGGGTCTTATAATAAACACCGTGCTTTCGATTTCAAACTTTTATTCAAGATACGGGAGATAACAACAAAAGGGGCCGAACATGCATATGTATAGTGATTTTACCCGCTACCCCTAATCTGATAAATAAACATATACCTGGTTTTGTCACATTAGTGTCCGACCACTATAGTTATTGTCGTGCACCATCAATATTTCAGAGTTACTTTCCTTACTTTCATGTCATGAATGTTGGCTCCTCCTCTTTATCCTCGGCTTTTTCCGTAGAAATTGCCATACATAGAAGTTGCACAATCGTCTCCTAATGTTAATCGCCTATGTTTGTAAAAGTCAAGTGTGAAGTTGTCAACCTGAGAGTGATAGCTGATGCAGTTTCCTTTCACCAACGGTAAGGTGTACTGTGTAAAGCGTGCCGTGTACGTACATTTGATACATGTGGCGAAATTAGTTTTGAAAGTTACAAAAGCGAATTGCAGTTTAACTAATGTGAAAGATATCAACTTCAAAGTATAAGTAGAAATTGTCATGTTTACAAGGCTAGATTTTTAACAACGAATAGCCTCCATAAAAACGTTGCACACTATTCGAATGATTAAAATATCGATTGCATCTTAAACCGAACTGTATATTAGATTAATGACAATCTTTGACACGATATGAACTTCCATTTTCTGTTCTTCCATCCATTAATATATTGTTTGAACCACACTATTTGTTGTTAACATTTGTTTCGAATATTTACTATTTTGAAGAACTATTTACAAAATCGAATAAATTTTCGGAGCGATAAATTTTATTTTTATAAAAAAACACATAATCTAAAATTCATTGTGGATTCGTTTCATGCTTAAACAATATGTAACTGTTAAATAAACAACCACTTCCCACTTGTCGTCCCTAACATCTAGAGAATCTAGCTTAAACTGGTGTGTTTCGTCACATACATTACGTCACATGAGATACGTCATACATACCGTTATCGATTTAATTTAAAAACAAAATCGAAAAGCTGGTTCGCAAATAAATTTAAGCATAGGAGCAAACTAGGATGATATGTAATATAAACGATAACTCACGGCAGACCTTGGCAGGACCATTTTAATCGTCCCAGCTTTGTCGTGTGTCAATTTATAAATATACAAAATGCGACAACACTATGGGTAATATAATTTAGTAACATAAAGAACGGAACTGTTTTTAATTGCAGCCAAAGGAGAGAACACAGGATGTGATCAAGATGATGTCGGATACAGAGTTGATACAAGATGAGATTGAAAAGCAGATGGCGCAGTGCACATGTATAACTCCCCTCAAAGTGGAAACTGTCAGTGAGGGCAAATACAGGGTCAGTCTTAGACAATTATGTAAGGAAATTTGTTCGGGGAAAACATTAAAGGGTATAAAATGCTGTTAAAAAGGGGCCAAGTGCAGAGCCAGGCAAGTATGAGGAAATTGTCTTATAATTCTCCATCGTCAAGGAATATCTTAGTCATCCAACGTTTAAAAACATATTTTAATACAGTGTTTCATTAGCTTTGCATTTCTCACAAAAATCCATTAAATTGTAAAAGACTTTTACTTAAGACTTCGACTCTAGATTTAAAAAAAACTACTTACAATTATTTAAAGTTATCAAATTGTGTGTTTAATACCTGTTTGAGACATTGTGCCATGGTTTTCAGTTTGGAGAGAAGAGCGCTATTTGGCTGGTGCGGATTCTGAACAGCACCGTGATGGTGAGATTTGGCGAAGCTTGGCACACTCTTGACGAATTCTTAGGAAAACACGATCCTTGTAGAGGTAGGTTTGTTGTTCAGTTGGAATCTAATAAAAGGGGTTTTTCTCTATACGGCATGTCCCAGGTATATAGGACTCAACGATTGCAGAGATGATATTATTGTACCGGATCAGATTTGAAAAATTTAGATCACATACGCTATCAGATAGGGTTGGTGCCTGTCAATTGTGATTCTGAAATTGTGTCGTAAGTATGCATTTGCCAATACCATTCTCAAGCTAAAACATTTATATCGTCCCCATGACGTGAAGAATGATTTGCATGATATTTTTCATCCCAAATTCTTACTTATTTTCCCTTACACATAGCTGACAAGATTTGTGGGGCTATTAGTCATGTTTGTTATACAACTCTTGTTAACATGTGTTGTTTATTCGGCCTTCTAGCTCAGTTGCTAGAGTGCTTGAGTTCAAATCTGAAGATGGTACAAGGTACATAAGTCGTGTGCTAATTGGTCATAACATTATTTTACTGCCATACTAACCCTATTCTGCCTTAGACCGGGAAGCTGTCAGATCTTGGAGCCCGCTAATCCCGGAAAATTATATTTAGTTTAACTGAATGCTGTTATGCGACTGAAACTGCAAAACATGATAACAAACATGCATACACATGTGTTGTGCAATATTGTATTATACATAGCCAAGAAAAGTTATGTCTGTCGTCGGTTTATTAATTGTAAGAAGACTTCATTTACACGAAAGAAATATACTTTTTAACCTGTGCATCTACATTATGTTTGTCTGTTATGGCAATTTGTTCCCTTTAATTCAACATCGATTTCCTTCGAAAAGTAAAAGAACAAATAACGGAAATTTTCTTAATCCATCAATTGGTCAACAAAACATGGCTTTATAAGAATACATTTGAAATCGGAAATGCAGTCTCACCGGTTTTATTCGAGTTATATACTCCAACACTGTTATTGATTGTATTATAATAACCCATCGTAAACACACACACTCGTTATAACTAAAACGACTTCGTTTTAAATGAAGAAATGAGCGTCCTTGATCTGAATGATGTAATCAAGTGATTTCGTCAGAAGTGTTATTAAATAAGTTCATTTCCAAAAGACTCGATTTTAAGCGACTCGGTTACAGTGTATGGCTACCACGCGGTAGACCCTGTTTAATCCCCCGATAGAGCTCAGAATTTTTCACTTCAGCAGGCAATCTCGTGAAGTTTGGTGATTTGTTTTATATTCTGTTAAACCAATTTATGTTAAGGCTGCATTTGATTGATAACTTAGGGCTTTTATTTATATACGTTGCATTGATTTGAATTGTAAACATTCAATTCATGTTGAAAAAATAATAAGTTAAGAACAAAAAATGAAGGGATAGTAAAAGGCAGAATAGAAGTCCCGATGGCCATGTACTTGCTGTTATGAAAAGGCAAGCTGTTGTATGAACCTTGAGTTTATTCAGTGGCTCGTAATTGATTCTATAAAATAATTTAGCGGTTGGATTAATAACATAAAAAGTCAGATTTGTGAGAGGTAGTTCTTATTTTAACCTATAAGTCAAGTAAAATGCGTAAAGCTTTATTTTACGCATTCTTAAAAATTCAAACGTTTAAGCAACAAAGCAACTACTGTCTTTTCATTGTCTTTTTGGAGGTATATTATCAACAGAATAACATAAAAACACAACTATAATTCCGTTTTCTGTAGCACGAGAGCGAACACAACTTGATATCAGACAAACACTAGGTGGCGCTGAAACCCCGACCTCTCCAAACGGAAGTTCAACGGTCAGATCGCGCAGCGGTAGCGGTACCTATGTATTTAAGTCACGCCTCAATGCAAACGGTTGCTTGTCTTTATTTGCATCAGGTTTGTCAGTCATACTAACGCAAAAACTGTATTGTAAAGAGAGTATCTCTTGAAGAATGTGTTTTGCTTTTTTTCCCAACAAAGCAGACGTTCTTTCATGCAGTTCTTTATACATATTAAATGGTTAATGTGTAGTCAGAATAAAAAGATTTGAGTTGGTGGTATTGCCGGGAAATGACAATATAATCCGAAAATGGTCATTATGCAATAGGCAGACGGCGTAGCTCAATACCCGCATCCTTTTTGCAGTCTGTTAAGGACTTACCATTGGTTTAAAAGACCACATCATTAATTGAAATGCCATGTGATGATTTTCGTGCAACGTATTTTAACAAACAATATGCACAGAACATATACAGAAAACATTGAAAACACCCCAAACATGGGATGATGTAAACCGTTAGATTTGTGACATGTATTCTTTCGTTTGACATTTGGAATGTCTAAGTTAACATGCGTCCAAGTTTATTGCACTCATTCTTTTAAATTCAAAGTGTATGAAGACGTTTGAAAGAAAAATGAATTCATTTCTTAACATTGTTTTTTTGGTGGTTTACTTTCAAAGGGATACCATTAAAATGCACTTGTTTTCTATAAATTCTTATTCCTCTAGCACGACAGCTATCAGACGCTGATCTCAGAAAAATAGATGGCCTCAACGGGATTTCTACGTTCAGACAACGCAGAGGTAGCGGTACCCATAGACATAAGTCAAGTCCCAAAGACAAGGGTTGCTCGTCTCCAATTTCACCAGGTTTGTCAGCAACAATCGCATAAATACTGTATTGTTATTAGAGTATCGCTTGATGTAGTTCTATTGCGTTGTTTTTATCCAAAGAAAAAGGACTCTTTTCATTGGGTATTTCGATATATAAATGTATATATTGCTTAATTTGATGTCAGAATGACTGATTTGACTCAATAACTTATTCTGCTTTCTTTCGTGAATAAAGATGCAATTTTTGTTTAATGTCTTTATCAAGCGTAAGAATTGTTAGTTGTTTTTAATATCTAGATATTGATTAACATTTGAAACGCATTTTCGGACAACCTGAAGTAATCCATGTATGTATGTTATGGGGTGTTTTGTTCAAAGAAAGTCTTTTTTAAACGAAAGTCCTGTCTAGGTGGATTTTTTTTTGTCACTGATCAGCCTTTGCAGACTGCACAGGCTAATATGTGAAGATACTTTACACACATTAATTAAACCCTGTTTTCCCAGAGACCGGCTCATTTTTAACATCAATTTGAAGGAAGACATATGATGTGGTCACATATTTCACCAAATCTTTATCTGAAGGTTTTGTTGATTCTCTTAATCTGACAGTGTTCTCGAACAATTTGGTTTACAAAAGCTTCTAACACAGTTTTGGTCAACAGTGTTATGGTGTTGTTAATTATATATACATCAATCAACAATGTTTTAAGCAATAACATCTCATAGATCACATTACTTCATGTATTGGTCATTGTGTTATTGTTATTTTTTAAACGCATGACTTCTCGAAATCCTTCATAATTTGAATTGTCAAAAGAAAAATTGATATCATAATCATTAGCAGTAGCAGTTTAAGTTCCCTTTGCATGTGCAAAAACCATATGGCATGCAGTTATCAGAAATATTTTATGTCAATCTGCAACCAATAATATGACAAGAAGTAAACAGTAATGGTCTGTTTGGATCCGCAACAACCAATGTGACATGCTCTAAATATTCATTTCCTTTTGTCATGTGAACAAGCATTAAGGCAAAGCGTTATCAAATATGAAATTTACATAATTTTCGGGAAATTAATATTATATCATAACATTTCAGGAATTAAGAAATTCACATCACATTTAAAACTTGCAATATTCTTTAAGCTATTCACATTACATTTCAGAACTGTACTGTATATAATTGAGTTGATGTCAATGTATTTCTTATTGAATGTCGGATGTTTATGTGTTGGTCTCAAACTGTATACCACAATCATCATCTATTATTTGTATTTATTATTTTACCAGCTAGGTCATAGTTTTGCCGAAAGTGCAATCAATCATATGACGCACAGTTAAAAAAAATCATATGGACATTTCTATAGTCACTAACAAGTTATACTTCTTCTGTCAAATGAAATGCAGTGCCGTTGTTGACAATGTCGTTGCTGTTTATTTCGGTCAACTAATGTCAGGGTCTTATTTTGTTCACACAACGTGTTGATTTAATTAATTTTGTATCATTCTGTTAGTATGTTTTTTTTAAGTAGACAATGTTAACTCCTAATCGACAGTGTTTTACGAAGAGCATGCATCTTGGTGTATCTGACATGATCAAAAAGCTCTCTTGTTGACACGGATTTTATAAGAATTGATGATGTGACCTATGTTTAAGACAGACGTGACCCAGAGTCAACATTGAATCAGATATTGTTATTAAAAACAATCCTATAATGCTCAATCAAGATTGAGTCATTAATTCGGCTTCTAGGTTGAGCACTTGTTTTGTTACGTCATTCGACCTGACCTCAGGTGAGCTAATAAGTTAATGATTGACACGTATTACTATTACATATAAAACGAATAACAACATATCTTAATATAAACAGTTTATTGATATTTAATCTGATAGGGTTTGAAAAGCCCGGGGATATACACACGTTGCTCCGATATCTCTTTAACTAAATTTTTTTTACCAGATACATATATTTGGTAACTTCACTATTTAAACAGCAAAATGACAGCGTTATACCAATTGCATTTCAAGAAGATTTTATTAAAAAAAAGTGTAGTCACGAACACATATAATTCCCTTTTAAACAGCGCATTTTAACGTGTGGTTGTTTCAGTATTCAAAAATCTGTATCTGGTATAAATGTCTAAAATTACATTGACAATTGACGTCATATTGTGTAACATCATTTTGGTGTAATCTTCATATGAAAATAGATTAGAGAAGAATTAATTCTTGCATGACACTGATGCAACCACAATTATTAAAGGAATTGATATGCTACAACACGGATATAGTACTCGATTGCCCAGCTACAACATACATATCGAGCTTTGAGGCATATTTCTTCTTGTGACTTAATGGTTGCTTCTTTCTGACTAAATTAGTTCTTCTTTGTGGCTAAATCATTGCTTCTTTGTGACTAAATTATCGCTTCTTTGTGACTAAATGATTGCTTCTTTGTGACTCAATTATTGTTTTCGTTGTCAATAAATGTTTGCTTCTTTGTGACTAAATTATTTCTTCTTTGTGACTGAATGATTGTTTCTTTGTGACTTAATTATTTTTTCTTTGTGACTAAATGATTGTTTCTTTGTGACGTAATGATTGCTTCTTTGTGACTAAATGATTGTTTCTCTGTGACAAAATAATTGCTTCTTTGTGACTAAATGATTGTTTCTTTGTGACTAAATTATTTCTTCTTTGTGACTAAATTATTTCTTCTTTGTTACTAAATTATTGCTTCTTTGTGACTAGATGATTGCTTCTTTGTGACTAAATTATTTATTCTTTGTGAACAAATGATTGCTTCTTTGTGACGAAATTATTTCTTCTTTGTGACTAAATGATTGTTACTTTGTGACTAAATAATTGCTTCTTTGTGACTAAATTATTGTTTCTCTGTGACTAAAGGATTGCTCTTTTGTGACTAAATGATTGTTTCTGTGTGACTAAATGATTGCTTCATTGTGACTAAATTATTGTTTATTTGTGACTAAATTATTTCTTCCTTGTGACTTAATAATTGTTTCTTTGTGAGAAAATAATTGTTTCTTTGTGACTAAATGATTGCTTCTTTGTGACTAAATGATTGCTTCTTTTTGACTTAATAATTGTTTCTTTGTGACTTAATAATTACTTCTTTGTGACTTCTTAATGATTGCTTCTTTTTGACTAAATGTGACGCACGCAACTGATGCGATGCTCTAAAGCATGGTTACATTCGCTAAAATTGTAACATAAGAGCCTTCTTTTAAAATGAGTGCATACTTATCGAGAGCTTTACTGTAACATTAGAATGACTCACATATTTGAAGTAATATTAAAAGTTATGTGTGCTTTATTATATATTAATCTTGCCAATCAAAACGTCTGTTTGTTAAAATGTCGATGGTTTCCCAATTGTTTTAGACGAATTAGAGAGTCTGTCCGAGCGTCTTCATCTACATAAATATTAACACAGATAATCTTGTAATCGGGCGTTTAAAATGAACATTAAGCCAGCAATACCGGAAGCTGTTTTTGTGCTTCAAAAGTATTTGTCCGTTGTGTTGTTTTATACTTGTCAATATAGTCAATATTTATTTGAAAAAAACAAAACATTTGGGATTGTGAAATTGTTTCATAGATTGTTTTGTTAATATAAAAAAAGACACATATATGCTTATTCAGCATATTTTATCTTTTGCAAGTAAATAAAAATGATCAATAAATACATACAATTTTATCTCTAGATATGTTAATGTATTCAGCAAAGTCAATTAAAACATCAGAATACGTGAGTATACAATGAACTTAAATGTCCGAAAAGTGTATCAGAATCGTTTTACTTTAGCAACACTAGTTCCATTTACATTTTTGTTTAATCACAGAAACATAACAAAAATAACGCAGCATTCTTAAAACAATCAGTGCAACAATTTATTGTGCTATATTAGATGGGGTAATCACGTGATAGTCAAGATGGCGACGTCCATGCCGAGACAGGTATTTGTCGCCGTTTTATACCCTTTATTACTTTTGTTTAAATTTAAATTAAGCTCACTTTCCAGCCATATCAGTAAGAAAGTGATAAACGTTAATTTCCTATTTAAACATTCGGCATTAAAACAAAACATACAAGAAATAAAGGGTATAAAACGGCGAAAAGTACCTTTCTCGGCACGGACGTCGCCATCTTGACTTTCACGTGAGTTCCCTCGCTATATATGACGTCAATTACTCTTGAAAGTTGCGGTTACTGCAGATCATGGTGAGTAACAAGTGTTGTTTATTTAATAATCAAATATTGTAACATTAGAACAACACACAAGCTAATAATTTACATATGTGTGTACACGTTATATTCAGACATAAAAATCAGTCAAATTTGAAAACAAAAACAGTTAAAATTAGTATAACAAAAGTAGTTAACACAAGAGGAGCAATCTTTAAGATATGAAATATTTAATATCAGACACATGTAATTTGTTTAAACCTTTCAAATCTGACGTTGATGAACATTATCTAAGACGTTCATGAATGAAAGCAGATTCTCTGTAATGTGGGACTTGGAAATGTTAGCATAATTCAAATGGCATCATATTTTTGTATAATACAAACATGAGTTGTACATCCATTTACAAAAGCTCAATTGTTATGAAGACATATGGCTAATTATTCGACGCTGTTGACATCGACGTGACGTGACGTACTCAATTACCTTATCGTTATCTGTACGTGCTGTACTTTTACTCTTGTAGTATTACCTAATTGTTGCTGATAATAAGTAAAGACAGTGGTAATTTATACAGACATGCGGACTCAATTATTTATGTGTCCACCATCGTCTTTGTTTTTTATCAATAAACTCTACGAACTTTTTTATCATCAATCGTATATGACACCATTCTATCTTTAATGATAAAAACCGCTATCTTCATATGTTTTAAAAATAGAATCATCGTTTGCAAGTAAAATCCTTTAAAATAAACAGTTATAAATCGGGCAAATAGTAATGCTTTTGTTTTAAGAAGTATATTGTTTTTGTACATGCGCTAACCGGTGGGTTCTATGAAATAAATCTTTGGCACACTACGTTCGTACGTAGTGAGCATTTAAGTTTATAGTCCTGTCGAGTCCCACCAAGAACATTCGAGAATAAACATAATTGAATGCATGGCTTTACAAAATACATTAAACGTTATTTTGCCTTAAGCTTAAATCAATCTTTATTAATGAACATGTAATCCAACTTTACAAAGGAATGCACACATTAAACCAAGTATACCATTTATAAACAAATGTCGATTGATAATGTATATAAATTATCTAATGTTTACAATAAATCTTGTACCCATTTATAATTGCAAGCTGTACAAGAAGCTTGGAATAACAAGCGTCGACAATTGTGTTTATAGATCTTGCTGCAAGACCTCGAAGTAAGAGTTTCCTGATGGTCGCTGCATTTGATATTGGGACAACATACAGCGGGTATGCCTATTCATACACACATGATAAAACCAACGTGTTCACTAATCAAACCTTGTTTACGAGTGACACCCCCTCCAAACCTATATCTTTAAAAACACCTACCAGTCTACTTCTCAATACCAAAGGACGATTTCACTCGTTTGGATTCGAGGCGGAGGATCATTTTGCTATGCTAGCGAATGACCAACTTCATAAAGGATGGAGGCTGTTTAGACGTTTTCAAATGATGCTGCACACCAACAAGGTAACATTTTAAATGTATTATTCATCTTCCTCCTTATCCATTTATCAGTATATACTCATCCACCTAAATCCGTAATTGATCAACCATCAAATTGCAACATGAAATTCCTCCGTACATTGTTTTTATCATTAGTCCATCCTCGATCTATTCATAAGTTTATTTCTCATCCATCCAGCCTCCGACCAATCCAATAATTCATCATCCTATCTTTCCTCCTATCAATCCGTCTAATCTGTATCGTATCGCTGAACCATTTATCAATAAATTCATTTTATCTTTCTATGATTCGAGTATCTACCATTCGATTTATTGATTCGCCGATCCTTCAACTCATACTCAGATCAATTTTTCTCAAAATATATCCTGCCATCTTCCACTCATCCCGCATCTGATGTATTCTTTCCACCAATCCCAAAAGATATAAGTCCAACCTTTCCGGCAACCACCCGTTTAAGCAATCCATCGTATCAATCTATCAATCCATCCATCTCACGTATGCATCCTTATGTCATTTGATACAAGATCCATACTCAAATATACTTTTAGCGTTTAGTTTGTTTTTAAATATTGATCAGATGTGTTATATATGTGTTCTGTCATTAGGCTGTGTCCCGCCATACCACGGTAGAAGACATTACAGGGAAGGCTTATGCCGCCATGGACATATTTGAACTGGCAATCAAATACTTACACGGACATCTGTTAAACGCTTTAAAATTACGATCGCCAGCTATACGGGAGACAGACATCATGTATGTCATTACCGTTCCTGCAATTTGGGATATAGGGGCCAAACAGTTCTTGAGAGAGGCTGCTGTAAAGGTGCGTACAATATACTTTATCAGCCTTGCTTGGATGTCAGTTCAAATCTAATTTGAAGTATAAACCAGTCGTTAAACATTAGTTAGTTAGTTTATGAAGTAGGTGATTTGTTCACAAAAACGCTGTTCAGGTTAAAACGTTCATTTATGACTAGTTACACAGTGCAAGATGCACGATGTAGAAACTACAATTACAAGCGTAAACTCAGTCAACAACATCCCGAAATAACAAAACATGTGAATGCAAAAATTAACAGTTTGGTTATAGTTATTATTATACATTTTATAAATATAAACTTATTAGTTATAATCATAATATAAGACATGAATTACTAGCATCGTATTATGGTGGTTTTTAAATAAATGTCATTCCTAAAATATAGATACACACAAATACAACACATATTGAAAAATACAGAAACAGTTGCATAAAACCATGGCAAATATACACACATACAAATGTTGAACTAAGTTAATTTATTTCCTTAGTTCATTAACACGTTAACTCATACATGATAAACTTCTTAATTGTTATTTTGAACCTGACTTTGTCAGTAAACCTTGCATTAGTTGATCTTATTTGAAATATATATTGACTCGCTTTTGGGTTTATTTTTTAAGTTCTAATCAATAAACATTTTATAATATCGGATTGTTATTTGCAAGATATTACGCTTTCTATCATTATAAAGGCGGGAATCGATGGCGATCGACTTGAAATGGCATATGAATCAGAGGCGGCATCCATTTGGTGTGCAAGCTTAATCTATGACAGCACGAGTGAAGAAATAGAAAAAACGTCACTCGGACCAAAATACATGGTCATCGACCTAGAAGGTAGGTCATTGATTCAATATGCGAAATAGAATAATAATTGTATATAATCCTTCTTCTATATTTTTATGTGAATTACGAATTTTATTTAAGTCGGCCTGATATAAGATATAATACCTCACCTCCTACTAAAATGACCTAATCCGATTGGCTTAGAGCGGTCGAGTGCCAATGGTGTATTTTCCATACACCCCGAGTAATTTCCATACACATATTAACGTAAAAAATGGCGTCTGTTCGATCAACTGCAAGATAAGTCATGTTATTATATGATGTTTTTTTTGCATATCATGTAGATCTACGGGTATCTAACTAAAATATCGACTGCAACTGAAACTGTGCGGTAAATTAGATTGATGGCACTTGCTCAGCTTTAACCGGAATCATAAAACAAACTAGATTTAGAAAAAAACGACACGCTTACCTAAATGACAACTTAAATCCAATGCTTATAACGATAAAGTTACAACAATATGCACTTCCACTTTATGTTCGTCTATCTCTTTATCGAAATTTATTTTAAAACACTCTTTTTTTGATAACATTTGTATCAAATGCTAAACGTTCTTACCCAAAACACGATTTACGAAATCGTAATCCTGTTGGAGCGAACTATTGTATTTTTATCGAAGTTTACAATTAAACATGACAAACACACAATCCGAAATACGTTTTGGATTCGTCCGATGTATAAAACAATAAATATGTTACTTTTAAAAAGACCACCACGTCCGAATTGTTTTCCCTAACATCCAGAGAGTCGAACTTAAACTGGTGTGTTTCGTCATAAAAATGACGTCAAACGAGATGCGTCATAAATTGCGCAGTCAAATGAATGAAATAAAAGTAAAGACAGCTGGTTCGGTGATAAATGTTAGGGAAGAAATAATGTACACTGTGTTTACTTAAAGAAATACATATGTATAAACTAAGAAATAAAACACGATGATATATATAAAACACATTAAGGAAATGGTAGTCGGTGAGATATTATCGTTACACTGGTATTAACTGATGGTGTATGGGATATACACCCTCATTAATTTCGAGCTTCAATCGCGTATTAATTGTACTAATATTAATCCGTAAATACTCATGGTTGCCATGGGTACAAAAAATGTTCTTTTTTCATATTTATTACTATTTTAAAGAATTTAAGCCAAAAAAAAAGCACAAAATTAACAAAATATGTTCTGGACAGATATGGAACATCATTAATATGTTTATAATATACATAAATGTATGCACATTTTCTGGAAAAAAGTGTGTATTCAGAAATCGAAAATTTTGTACAGCTATGCACTTAAAACTAAAACGAATAACTCCTCATGATAGAAATTGTGTTGTGTGTCTGTACTGCCAGACAGTTATTTGTTTATTAAGCAATTCAATTTTGTTCCATGATAAAATTAAGTAGACAAAATACATTAAGTTAACAGTTGCCATGGAAAAAGTAATTTGTGGATTTCATATACATGCTGTTTGTGATCAACAATGTATTTAAAGTCAATATATTATTAATCTTCGCATAAGTGTCAAACAAAATTCCCTAGTGCATTTCATACGTAGAGATTCAAAAACATGATTGTCAACCTTAAACAAAATTAAAGCAATAAGCACTACATATTTAATGGCACACGTCACTATAGATTGAACTTTAATCACAAAAATATTCATTTACATGTAAAAATAAATCAAATACAAACATAACATGAACACATACGTTTACATCACATATCTTGATGTTTAAATGAACAACAACAGTATTAGTGATATTTTTTTAAGACCATAATATTAGCAGGCATACAAAACAATGCATTTACTATCGTGTAAAGAATATTTTATAGTGATATCACTATGAATGAGTTGTTTATCATTAATCAAACAAGAAATGTGTCCACACGACACGGATGCCCCCAACTGTAACTTTGTCACTACATGAAAGCAAAAGTGTGTACATGTTTTTGAGATATACATCGCCTTTATTTTATTTATCTATTAGTTTGCTGAATAACAGGTGTTCAATATATAAATTTTGTTGTTTGTTACATATGTCATCAGCTTCAGTTTGTAGATATTTTTTTCTGCCAATTCTTTGCATGCATGTTCGAACTTGGCCTAGACCATCTAGATAAAACTTGTGAACAAGTTTGGTGAAGATCAGATGAAAACTACTTGAATTAGAGAGGGGACACCATGCTGAATGTTTAAAACGCACTTAGTGACCCAGTGACCTAGTTTGTTGCCCGGCATGCCCCATGTTCACACTTGGCGTAGACATAATGAGGATACAACTTCTGAACAAGTTTGGGAAAGATCGGATGAAAACTACTTGAATTAGAGAGCGAACACCATGCTGAATGTTTGAAATGCACTACGTGACCCCATGACTTAGTTTTTGGCCTGGCATGACCCATGTTTGTCTTGACATAGACATTATCCAGATGCAACTTCTGACCAAGTTTGGTGAAGATCGGATTATAATTACTTGAATTAGAGAGCGGACACGAAAAGTGTTACCGACGGACAGACAGACAGACTGACCGACGGACAGTGCGAAAACTATATGCCTCCTGTTGGGGGCATAAAATATATTTTCATGTATCTGAAATGGTGTGCAGAAACAACAAAAATGTAAACAATTTATTCCCTTAACATACTTAATATATAACCTATGGATGACAGACTGATTGGAAAAAACAACACAAGATACAAATTGTTGATTAAACTGTCAGTAAACTTGGTAAGCTCAGGTTGCACCATGATTTGCCGAATTCACTTGTAAAGATCTGCAATAATAAAAATAAAAATGACTGATTAGAAACCTTAAACAAACACAAAAAATACATGTCACCAGTAGATACCATGAGCTTGTCAACAATTTATTGAAATTGAAAACCATGTAATGCTTTAGTGTTGCCTTAATGCTTGTTTAACTTACTCTATGTGAAAATTACACAAGAAATATTATTTAAATTATATTATCAAGACGAAAAAAGATTATTGCTTGGTACATTATACATTCTGAACCCTCAAGATACGCATAGTGAATAGTATAACGTCAATGTTTTATACTTAAAATTAGTATCCATACTTAACACCATAAAGGTAAACCACGGTGCCTATACCACGTGACTTTTTAAGATCTGTCATTCTGTATTGGGAGAATAAAGCGCACCCCAGTTAACATGTTCACGGATGTTTTTTTTAAATATTTCACCATTTTAAATGTGATAAAGTCGAGAGCCGGCTGATTCGTGAGAGTTTTCTATAGGTATCATGATTTTTTTAAACAAATAATTATTTTTTCAGTAAAGTGCAATGACGCGTTTGAACGATTAGAAAAATGTCGGATCAGTGTTGGGACTTCATATAACAAACGCGCGATTGCACTTTACTGAAAATTACTTATTTGTTTGAAAAAAAATCATAATATCTATAGAACACTCTCACGAATGAGCGATCTCTCGACTTTATCCCATTACAAATGGTGAAATAATTTAAAAGACATCATTAAAAATGTTATCTGGGTCGCGCCTTATTCTCCCAACACAGATCTTAAAGTCACATGGTCTACATGTAGGTGCAGTGTAAACAATGTAGATCGCCGTGGCGTAGTGGATATGGTGTCCGCCTAGCGATCGGGAGGTCATGGGTTCGCTCCCCACTGGGAGCGTTCCTTTCATCTCCCCCAAAGACACCAAGTACTGGTGCTAGTCCCAGGAAACGGACTCGAGAGCATTTATATAAGCCTTCGGCTTTCGATGCAATCGAGCTAAAATAAATAGGTTTAAACTAAACAATGCAAGGTGTGAAACATATCAAACCTGCTATTCAGAGCACATCATTTAGTGTTCGCACTTCATCATTTTGCCCAATCTGTTTTGCATGAGGGGGATTTGGCACATCCCTCTTTTAACCCTATATCATGATAGTTTAACATTGAAACTACCAGGCACTGCCCCTGAATAAATAAAATATCGCAAAATATTTATGTATGATTGTGTAATAGTTGTAAATAATATATGGCAATGAAAAACAAAGGTCTGCTGAAGTATTGAATCTCAATACAATCTTAACGATATTCCAATAGTCCAGAAACATATTTACTGAGAACATTTAATCAGTTTTCTTAAGCTTCAACCTCTTGGTCATGCCTGAAAATTCATTGAAAATATGCAGTTTCAAAAGCATTACCACATATTTGTGAATTCGGTCGTGCTATATGAGAAAGATATTTTTTTCTTTCTACTTTCTATATTTGTTGTTATGAATCTTAGATCATCATTGCTTTCATGTTAAACTGGATTATGAATATAACCATCAATATTGACATTCAAAACTATAAATTTTGACAAAAATAGAAAAATTTAAATATGTACCAATTCAAATAATCAAATATACATTGTAATTAAACACATTCCTGACATATGCATTAATGCTATCATAACGCATGGAATTTTCAACGCTAACCTGTCATTGTGAGATTGCACAAAGATTTGCGACATAAATTTGATATTAGATTTTAATACAACCTTGTTCAGTTCACAGTCTGTTAAATGTTATACAATAATTTTAAGTTCATAAAATGAAAGTAGAATACGTCTAAGGGAATATATGCCCGTAAATTGTTCAACGAAATGTTAATATTGTCATTATAGAAAAGTTCAACAACAAATGATAAATTGAGAAGTGTTAAGATTTCGACAACTTCCTAGGAAAACAGACACATAAATAGCGTCTAAAATCGTCGTTATGACCGCCAAAACGGCTCATACAAATATCATGATTGGTGTAATATGTCCATTAAACATGAAATTCCATCCTTTCAGACCAACTTTAATTTTTTTATGAGAAAAACGAATGAAAAACTTAGTTAACCTTACCTTGACGAAAACCAGGAAGTTTATCCGAAAATTGTCACTGTCGACTGTGCCCTACTGTATTCATTGTTATAAAAGTTGAGGTTAATTTAAACCATCAAAATATCAAGAGAAAATACGTAAAATTAAAGTTCCACTGACTTATTTTTATCGGTTTCGATTATAGTTTTAAGTAAAACTATTATTAATGGCAAACAAGTTGTTCTTGTTTTGACAAAGTCCGCGAAACGGTAGTTAGAGACCGTCAAGTGAGGAACTTATTCTCGCATGAATATGTAAACAATAAAAACTATGTCGTAGCCAATGCTTAGCAATTTTGATTCAATAATATTTTTTACACTTTTTATGACACTATCATGTTATAAAGTGATGTTCTGTATTTACAAGCCGGGTTTTTAAGATCTGCGAAGAACTACTTTTATTGCGCACGCACTTATTAAGAGGTAAATCGGAGTTATACAAATTTTGTTTTTGGCAGTCAGCCAAGTCGGCTAGGCTCAGAAATTGGTATCAGTACCATGGCCTAGGGGCTTCGCCCCAGGCCAAAAATAAACACTTCACGAATGTTCTTTTTTCTTCATATAGTTTGGTGAAAAATACTTTTTGAAATCTTTTCAATTTGCACACAGGCATATCAATACAACTTTTAAATTTAAAGATCTTTAAAACGTAATGAATGATAATCTATGTTACAATGTTATAAACTTTGAATTGTCTACGAATATGCACACTACTTACTCGCAGGCTTTGAAAAGAAAACAATCGATAGATTTAAATTTAAAAAATAAAACAATAAAAATGATGAGTTTAGAACAAAGTTTACATTTGTACAAATGAAATTGTATAACAAAACTTGATAACCACCATTTGGTGCTCAGTAAGTTATATTTTTAGTTAGTTTTATTGTTTATATTGTACGAACACTCATGTTTTATAATTTTCTCAGTATGACTTTATTAAATATTTTATTTTTCTAGGAGCAACGACATATATCCTGCAGTCCTTTATTTCTGTTTGCTTTCAAAATGACTCGTTATATTATAGGTGCAACGGCGGATGTATCCATTATCCCTGTTTTAACAAACAATCAATTTAAAGTGATAGATATAATATGTGGGGGTGCTTGGGGTGGAATACACGTAGACCAGAAGTTCTTTGCATACTTGGACAAAGTTTTAGGAGAGGGCGTTTTGGACGAATTACGGAATTTGCAAATGAAAGACTATTGCGAATTGATCAGACAATTTGAAAATATTAAAAAATCAAACATGTTACAACATAAAAGCAACTATTGTAGAATACGGCTGCCATATTCATTAAGAGAAATAACCCGAAAGCGAAATGCCTACAGAGAACAGAGCTGCGGGTTATCAGTTGAGCTTCGTATTTCTGAATCGGAAGTAAAAACTTGGTTTTCGGCACCAGTTTTGAGCCTTATCGAACATTTAAAAAACTTAAGAAAGCTTGATGATTTAAATGATGTTAACACAGTGTTTTTGGTCGGGGAGTTTGCGCACTCTGTGCATGTTCAAGAGATCTTCAGACTTGAATTGTCCGGAATCACGGTGAAAGTTCCAGAAGATGCATGGCTGGCGGTCCTGAAAGGAGCCGTATTATTGGGACACACACAAGGTACAATTACAATAAGGATGTTCAATTATTTGTTAAAATTAAGGATGTCTAAAGAATCACATTTGACGCGAGCAAAGTGATACTTTTGATACTCGTTTTTTTGCCGAACTTGATAGATGGTCTTATATGCTGAAGATCATCCATATATTGGAAATCTCAACATTGTATGTATTTGAATATTTCGGCTACAAAATGAATCATCAAACAACACACTTATACAAAACTTAAAATGGCTTGAATGCGACACACTTTACATAGGACATCTATTTAATCCCAATTAAATCTTCTGCATTCAATATTATGTTCACCTACAGGCAGTCAATATAAATTCCTGTTTCAAACTTCAGTTTAAAGCATAAAGAATCTGTTGATAAATGTGTTTATTTTTACTTTAACTGAATCTTTCAAATCCGACCAATCGACGCGACATTTCGTTATACACTTGATGTTAAGAAGTGTTAAAATAAACATTTGAATAAAAGGTAAATTGGAATGTGTTGATATGTTTATTAAAATATGATATACATTTTATAAAAATTCAAATTCGGTCGCTCAAACACGTTAGAACTGCAATGATCATGGAGACATTCATGAGGTAAATATACGCTTTGAAATCGTTGAGACTTACTCATCGAAGCTTTATATGATGACATAAAGGTATAGAAACAATTGAAGCTGTGTCTGACTTCTATAATGGATAATTATTGAAGTAATATTAAAATAAGATTATATCGAACGGAGAGTCGTAATCGTGCTTTGTTAAACAACTCCACCTACAAATGGCATTGATAGAAATAGAACGAGTTATATTATGTTAAGTAGTATTGTCTGCGTTTATTGAAGATTTACATAATAATGTACACGCAAGTATAGAGCAATTAAAAGAATTGTATTCAGAGCAAGAGGAATAAAAGTCAGTATTTCATAAATAAGTATAATATTCAGTCCTAATAGTCACAATTGATCGAGTTGTAGTTTTTTTCACATAACGTCGTCGATAAAGTTTACTTTACACAAACACTGATTGATTTATTTAAAGTCAGTGACTTAGTGTTTTAACAAACCGTGTCTTGTTATTGTTATAACACAATTAAAATTAACGTTTATGTGTAATATTAATTTCCAAAATGCAAACAAATAGAGCAAAAGTGTTGAAAACAATACCTTACAACATGAATTTACTGATTTGTCATATTTTAAAGTGTAATTGTTTAATAGACCTTTTACGATTTCGTTCATAATTTAAGACATAAATACTTAATAGCAAGCTAAAAAAGACTCTTTGAAATAAGGCATATCTAAATAGATAATACACAAATTGATCCGATCGCCCGACCTCAATCAAATTTAAATTTAAGTCAAACAGAGATAAGTCTTTATTGAAACAAAATTGAACGAATAAGGCTTTAATAGTATATAACTGTATGAAAGTGGACACAACTTCGAATTAAAAGGCACATTTCCTTATGAGTAGAAACCTTAATGTTAAATCTTCGAATGTTCAATCCAAATATTTTCAAAATCAGATGCCAAGTAGTGATTGGAATTTTGCAATAAATAAAGCAGTGTATTACAATAAGTACGAAACATAACTGTAAAGTTTGAAAAACATAAGTAAAATCTTCTTGCGTCTTGCCGAGAACAAATAGCAGAAATAGATTCTAATATACACACATGCAGATCGATGTTATTGGCATTCATACACTAATTCGCTGTAAGAGATGTACAGCCGCATTTCATCAATTTACTATAAATCAAAANACCACTGAACCCTGGATTCCAGGAGTCCTGGAGTGAAAAACTACCCGCTGAGACCACTCGACCATCCACGCTCATGTTTGTAGCGGATGTATTTTTTTAGCTATATAAGCAATCCTGGTAGTTTCCAAAAATATCGTTTCGCGTCGTGCGACGCTTTATCTGTTGGACAGTCCCTTTAAATTGTTAGCTTGACAAATTGATAATCGACTAATAACCTCGTCATGTGACATAAATAGTTGGAGTTAAGTTTCAATTCATTTGGCCTTAAAGTGTTACAGAGCCTCCAAAGTACTGTTATTCAAATATATAATTATATCGAGGAGCTTTGGAATTATACTCAATTATATCGTAACTAAACTCAAGAGAATGATACTTTTAATTAGCGTATATGAACATTCATACAGGCACAACAACCACCAACCATGTTGCCAATCCAACCCAACGGACGAAAGGTGTTGCCATTATATTTAATTCGCATGAATCTTTTCTTTCCTGTGAAGTCATGTAAAACTCATTTCGAACTTAACTAGTGCATATATAAAGAATACATATATATAACCTAAAGGCATTCAACGTTCGTGGTTTCCTGCTTACATAACTAGCCCTTGCGTTGTTTACGTCATAGCTTATAGCTTGAACGATTTTAAACACCTAATACAACCTGATATCACGAAGAGAGATAGGTAAATCCTGCATTTTGTTTTATTTAAGAAGCGTTCCATAAATATCTTTTAATATGAAACTTAACACAATCATTTATAAACGGCAACTTACCAATAACAACACAATAAACCTCAGTTAAGTCTACACACAATATCGTTTACTCATTAAATCTCAGTATTCTTATAATGATATTTAAATGCAATATATTATGTCCTTCGCAAAGTCGCTTTCAATAAAATGTACAGTTATTTTGATACTGTTCCTTTACTCAAAAGGTCATTCATAAATATAATAAAATGACAGAATTCACTAAAACTGAATTAATAAATGTGTGTGTGAAATGTATGCGTGGCTTTTGCTTGATATAATGGTTTTATGTTATGTAATTATCTAAGAAAGTTTTATAATTCACGCTATCAATAAGAGATCCAAACTTTAAGCCCAAGCCCCGAAATATATTTGTGTCTGGGTATATTGTGTAAATGTCGGTGTTTAAATATATTTAAACCAAAAATATTATACTATAAATTCGTGTATTGTTCTACAGATCATCCAGATGTTCAAAGCACGGATATCAAAACACAACCTGACATAATATCAACAGTTGTCGACGCGTTTAAAAGATTCCGCTTTCGGTTTCTAAGATCAAAATCTCGAAGAGCAAAGGCTTGCCATGACACTTTGCCGACAAGCAATGAGCAGATGGAAGCAGAAAGAAAACATAACAAAACAACAACACCAATATATGAAATGACCCGAATGCCTAGAGGTACATTTGTTTTATTTCTTTTTAACTTATAGTAAACTTCATGAATGCATTTATATGTGATGTCCATTTGTTTTGCCCACTTATTTAATACAAGCAATTGGTTGATGCGCAGGTATGGTATATTTTGTTGCTTGCAACGAACCTTCTCTCATAAAACATAGATTAGTGTGCTTCAGAATGAGTCGGTTTGAAATTGTTTAACTGTAGGTTTACCATGTTTGTATTGGGAAATGGAAACGGCCAAAGTCTGCAATTGGCAAACTTGATCAACAAGAACGCAGATAAACAAAAATAATGAAAGAAGATAATGATATACAAGTATTCAAATATGACCAAACAACTTTTGATATAAATGTTTTGAACTACGTATTAAAAAGCACAATATGTTTTATTTCCGCTATTTCAAATATCACTATCTTATTCCAAGGATGTGCTATTATTTCTTAAACGGAATATAATGCTAAGTAACATTGCCTAAATACAGTTGTAACGTAACATATAACATAAACATTATGTTGTATAATATAACACATGATAGAAATTAATTAATTTGGTCATCATAGTGTTCAAAATATTTGGGTTGATTTCTTGCATGTAGAAACTGGTTCAAAATGTTGGACAGTTTATCAATAGCAAGTAAACATGACATATCCCTGCTCTCATTGTACAGTAGAATAAGTCAACAAGGTGAAAGATCAAAAATTGTATATATCTAGAGTCTGTATGTTTAACAAGGCATTTATTTTATGGAGTGGTTGACCCTGTTGACATAAGGGATTTGGGCGATGGTGCTTTGTTTGCATCAAAGTATTTGTACATAAAGACTTTATATCACCATGTTTGATAAGCGTGTAAATACTTGAATAGTGGTTTCTTAGTGCCCAGAGTTTTAGTACATTTAGCAATTAAACCAACTAGCGATAAGCACGTGCAGAAACTAACACTATTGACCAATCAAAGTTATAATTGGGTTTTATGCAAATTAACCTGTAAGCAAGTTTTGTAAGATTAGTAGACACTTGGTTTAGATTTCGAGGCGAACGGATCGGTAAAGATCCAATCATGTAGTTATCAGAATGTAATTGTACGACTGAAAGTATGAACTATAATATATATTACATTGGACTAAAATTCATACATGGCGTTGTTGTCGAATATTTCATTTTACCTTATACGGACAAATTAACATTATTGGAAAGGGATGGACTTGCCCTATTCGCAACAATGTAGCAAAATGTAGTTGATGCGAATCTTGTTATTATGGCAATATGCGTATGACGTGAAAACGAACAATAAGCGACTACGTGACAGAGTGATATATATGTATATATTCCAGTTATGATAAAACGACCATGTTTTTCCACAACTAAATAGTAATGTACATTTTTTTAAATCAGTAATAAGAAAAACATCAGTATATAACATCAATCAATGTTTTTTGGTTGGTTACTTTCCTATTTCAACACCCAATATTACATTTTTATCGAACACGTTGTTGGTTGATGGAAGTACTTTAGAAGAAATCTCAAATAACACTTAAGTTTGTATAAATTCTCTACTGTTTGTTTTCACTTGCTACATCACATTATGCGATGAAATACTTTAATTAATTTATGTACAAGTTTATTTAGAGGTATTTTAGTATCAAAACAACAATTACAGTGTTTTCTACTTTAAGGCATGCCACATTATGAATATATTATGCAATACGGCAATTTTCTCAATAATTGGTTGTAATAATATTGGCTTTATTGTTATTTTGCGGCTCGTCTGTCTCAAACTGTGTTAACGTAATGTCAAGGATAAATCTGTCCTAAATGTACACAAATGCGTCTCATAAACAATAATGTATACATGATTGTATATTCGTTGTTAAACTAAAAGTATGTAACACATGTACATTTTGTCTGTAATCATTAAGTCTTAATACGAATGTCTTCGAAATGACCAATGTTGAATAACGTTTTCAAAGAAAAGTTAACTTTCTCGTATATTTCGACTCATTAGGCCTTTTCATTTTATTTTTTTTACAAATTGACTACATTTGCTTTAATTTATACTATGTTATGTTAACACAATAATAATAATAATAATAATAATAATAATAATAATAATAATAATAATAATAATAATAATAATAAAACTTATAAAAATACTACTAATAATAAATTATAATAATAATATAGATGGTGGATCATACGCTTTTGTGGATATAGATCACTAAATTCTAGGCATTTACTTGTTTCCAGCATATAGCTTCACAATTCAGCTTGTTTTTAATGTCCTGTATCTGTGTTATAAATCTTGCAAAACAATAAGAAACATGGCATCGGAAATCGTATCTGTATTGTATTGTATTTATTTTGACATTGTAGTCAATGATAACCCATGAAAGTGCAAGCACTTATTTCCAATGGGGTCCTTTTTTTTGCTGAAGAGACAGAAAGAAGAATGAGATACAAGGAATCCGGGTGCGACACCCTAGCTCTTTGCGAATAGATCCCTTGGTTCTTTTACATGCTCAGTGTATAGCACAGATACACTCGAGAATTACCTGGGTTTCATACCAGAACATCTCTAGTTGGGTGGGAAACACTCATAGCATTTCGGAAATGTCCAGTGCCCCGGCCAGGGATTGAACCCACGACCTCTGGAATGGTAGACCAGGGTGTTACCACTCGACTAGCGCATCTCTCATAAGAGAATGAAGGGTTTTGAAAACACATGCGATGTTGACACGAGGTTGCAACCTTCCATAATAAGGAATTCAATTATGAATTCCTGGTTATCACAAATACTTTAGACATGCGTCAAATTTGTTTTCTTGGCTTTATTTTTACATGTTAATTACCCAAACACAGTGATATCTTCGTTCGCATGGTTTAAACCTCAACATATTTAGCTCTTTAATAAGTATTTTCCCCACAAATATCGAAATATTTGTAAACTGTATAACATAGGACTTATTCAATAACTTGTACATATATATAAAACGATGAGCAAATTTCGAAATAGTCTTTCTCTTTTTGCATGGATCGGAAATAATGACTCTTGCTCGGCTGCACTATTAGCCATTATTCGGAATATTTTATTAAGATAACCCTTACATAATTGCCATATAAGCTAACACCCCTGGTTCATTGTTTTAGGGTAACTTTCAAAGTTGATGCAATTCATTGGAGATCGTTATGGATGGCTTAACATTTTATGCAGCTCTTTGCAGGAGGCTTGCATTATATGCGAAATCAATGACGATGGATTTCCGTACATTTCGAATTGTTGGTTGGGGTTTGCTTATCGCTTTTCGAATTTGAAAACTGTACTAGATACAAATAAGGCCTCAAATAGCAACAAGTTTTCAGATGTGCTAAGGAGTGCTCCTGAACGTCTAGAAAACACTTCGTACAGGGGGTTTTAAGATTGAATCCAAATTATATGAAAATCATTTAAAAGGGAAAATGATATTAGCCAGATTAGAAAACAACAACTGAAAAATGACAATGATCGTGCATTTCAATGTCGATAAAACCCTGTTTCTCCCTGCTCCTTAAAGATTGCGGCTAAACATGCCACATTTGTCAAAGCTTAAACTATAAATGTTCAAATAAAT
The DNA here is from genome assembly GCA_007657795.1 of Dreissena rostriformis. Taxonomy (NCBI): domain Eukaryota; kingdom Metazoa; phylum Mollusca; class Bivalvia; order Myida; family Dreissenidae; genus Dreissena; species Dreissena rostriformis. Next base: position 58,119 of record VMBQ01002034.1, on the reverse strand, counting down.
GTTAAGTCTGAACACATGTGAAGACAATTTCTTTGCCCACTGATTAAGCCATCGCGTATTAGTGTACATTCAAAATCCAGAGCGGAGCACATTTGAACTAAAATGGAAATTGAAAGTATGTCAACACCAGTTAACATCGACTGACTCCACTGATTGTCATGCACAGCCATGTATCCTGCTCGATACTTTGAATATATAAGATCCAACCGCCTCTATTTTGCGAATATTCTGCCTCCAAACGTTTCAATAAAGTAGTCCACGGCGTTTTACCTTTTGTAAATTATATGCAATGTGTTGAGTGTACACAAATAGTTTGTACATACATGTAATGTTTATGTACAATGTATTTAGATAATTCGATATGCAGCAGCAAAGTGAATCTTAACATACCAATGTTCTTAGTGTACAACTGCAAATATATCAAATCACTGTGTTAAATTGACAACAACACAATTATAAATATATAAACTTATCTATATTCAAACCGATACAGAAGTTTCAAAATCAATAAACCAAGATTTCTTATATAGAGTATGTGTTAACTTCGATATATAATCGATTTATATTTCAAGAGTGGTCAAAGAAATGGGCAGGTTCTCTAAGCGTTATTTTAAATAATATTCTTGTATTCACCAATATAAACTTATTCTCTTTATTTTATTATTATATTTCATAAATAAACAGAAATACACGAACAGAGTTCAAGATCATACATAACTGTGTGTATTATATCGTCATAAACATGTAATCTTAAGAACGTCATAGATAAGTATCGCGGGACAAAAGTGATCTTATCTGTGTTACTGCGTAGTAGATAAATGAAATTGATTATGTTGATATGTGTTATTCATTTATGGGAACAACAATATTAATTATAAACATATTTAATTTGTCTGAAAAAGTTACAGTTACCGGTTAACCAACATAAGTAATGGACAAGTATTGCATTTTCTTATATTTACATTGATTGTCCATGAAGTTAAAAATATAAAACCTATATAGTTTTCACTGCAATTGCTTTTTCTGTCACCAATAAAATTATATTTGCCACTAAATATCATATTTTAAATTGCATTATTTGAATTAGCATCCTTTGATACAAATATCTCATAATCGCTGTTACTGATAACAAAGAAAGAGTTCACATTTAACTTTTTTTAATTTACATAATCTGAAGACGAACCCCCGTTAGTTTCATTTAATGTTGAGATTGAAATAATGTCCTCGCGTCAACATGCATATTAGTATTGCTTTTTTATGGCAGTTCACCTCATATCCAGTAACCACCAGTTATACTGACTTATAATATATACATTTTTAGGTTTGTGTATCATAATCAACAACCAGGAATTTCCTGCAGCAGATTTGACAACACGTGTTGGATCGGATAAAGATAAAGGTAAACTCAATAAATCGTCGCGGTTTTTGCGATTATCTTCGCGCTATAATTTTTGTCTCGAGTGTATCCTTACCCTAACCCTTAAAGTCACGGATAATTTAAGATTAATGTGATTTATATTGATGTACATATTTAATTCTGATGCTAATTAATTCTAATTACGTTTCGACGGGAACAGTGGAAAACAAATGTTAATCCCTGAAATAATACTTTGATATTGATTGTTACGAAACAAACTGTTATTTTTTAAACAATATAGCGATTTTGCGTGTACATTTTATCGCTTCTAGACATCGATTTATGTGTATGTATGACTAGTTTTTTGCTACTGTTCGTATATATGATTGTTACTATTTTAACCCCACGCACGGGGTATATTTTAAGTAATAGCCGGTTCGGAATATACTTCGTTCGAAGGTGTATAATTATCGAAAATATGCCTAAATAAGTAAATACGTTTGTCTGAAAATTGGAAACGGAAGTGAGGTTTAATATAATATAATATACATTATTGCAAATATGATACTTTTATTGTGTATATAATACTATTAGTGTTGTGCTGCATTTCCAGAAAACCTGATAACAACATTTACATGGTTGGGCTTCTGTGTAATATGTTACGATAATCTGTCGGACAGCGATATGATTCGAAAACTTGTTGATGTCGCTCACAACATTGATCACACAAATTATGACTGCTTTGTGTGCTGTATCCTGACACATGGAGAGCTTAACCACCTGTATGGAAGCAATGGGAGATGCATACCCTTAAAGGATCTTACTAGCAATTTTCACGTCAATAGGTATTTCTATTCGGATCGACGCATATTTTATTTCCTAACCTTTAATGCATATAACATCTCTTTTATTGTAATTATCCACACGCTTTTAAAAGCGTGGGGATATTTTATTGATCTCCGCTCTCTGTCCGTCTGTCCTGGACACTATCTCCTCCTATATTATTAGCACTAGAACCTTGAAACTTGCATACATGGCAGCTATGTGCATATTTTGGAATTTCGATCTGACCCCTGGGTCAAAAGTTATGGGTAAATAAAAGGGTAAAATGGGTGAAAAAAACTCATTTTACTAACAACATGCGACGCACATGATAATAACTTTGACCCAGGGGTCAGATCATGTCCGACCACGCCCACCCACAATTTTGTTTTAACATTACTTCTTCATTTATTCACAAATTGACTTCAAATTAATACTGAATATCTCTTATGACAACACGGTCTATATCGACCATCCATGTCCACATTACCCACCCCAGGGCCATTGATAAAGGTAAAGGCAGCTTGGTTCCCGTCCTCGTTAAAATGTATCGAGAGGTCCACGGGAATACTTCTCCGTACCCCCAAATTTGTTTTCGTACCCATTTTTTTTTCGTACCCAATTTTTTTTGTACCCAATTTTTTTTTGTACCAAATGTTTCGTCGTACTGAATTTGTTTTCGTACCCAATGTTTTATTTCGTACCAAAATTGTTCCGTACCCAAATGTTTATTTCGTACTCATTTTTTCTTCGTTCCCAATTTTTTTTTCGTACCCAATTTTTTCGTACCCAAATTGTTTTTCGTAGTGCCAACATTTTTTTCATACCCATTCTTCAATTTCTTTTTGCACCCATTTTTTTTAGTACCCTAATTTTTTTCGTGCCCCAATTTGTTTTTCATAATTTTTTCGTACCAACATTTTGTTTCGTACCCAATTTTTTTGTACCCAAATATTTTTTTTTCGTTCCAAAACTTTTTTAGGTACCCACATTTTTTTTACCCAATTTTTTTTCGTACCAAAACTTTTTCGTTCCCAATTTTTTTTTTTTCGTTTACAAATTTGTTTCGTTCCCAAATTATTTTCCTACCCATTTTTTTGTTTCTTACCCATTTTTTTTGTCGTACGCAAATGTTTTGTCTGGCATAATTGTTCGTACCAAATATTTTCGTACCCAAATGTTTGTCGTACCCAAAATTTTGTTTAAACATATAGAGGATATTTGTTCATGTCAGTGGAAGATCGTTTGTTATTTCACGAGTGATCATAAAAAAATAAAAATTCACGAGTGGCGCAGCCACGAGTGAAAATATTATTTTTCTATGATCAGGAGTAATATGTTCATATCGGTTACATATTGTGTAATTAAGAACATATGACTTAAACGCTATCAAATTTGTCGCTTGGGAAATGCAAACATGTTAACCTGGTTGCGACTTAAATTTGTCGTAAATTCAGGAATATTTAGACACACGCCTGTCACGATGGGTATATGTAATCGATGCCACAGAAAAGGATATTCCGCGTTGGCTTTGAATAGTGAAATCAAGTTTAAGTGTGTGTACTAACGCGGCAATCTTTACCAAGGAAATATTTCCGAATCATAACGCAGCGAAAACTTAAAGTATTTAAAGTTTTCGAAAAGAAACCTGCAACTCGGGTGCAATTCCGAAATAAACAATAAAGTTTTATTAAAAAAAAACGTAGTTTAGGTTGGCATTTTAGTTGATTGATACAGCATCGATTGACATTAAATATTAACACGGTGAAACACGGTGAAACTCCAGTCCAATCAGCATGACGTCATTTTCGCCTTCAAATCGAGGTTTGTATTCAAGGCAAAAACGCCAACAGACGGTACACATCCACGTGTCAATCATAAGTTACACTTAATATGCTAAGATTGTTCTTAATATGGAATGATCGGCGATGCGTTTGTGACATTTCATTTTTATACTCCTTCGAACATAGTGGGCGTACTCTCTTAAATTGTATTGTCAATTGAGTATTTGCCTTAACTCAATCAATAACGGACACATATTTATCTCCCGATAACGTACCTGGAGTTACATAAGTCCTATATATTCACTAATTATGTTCGATAGATTGCTTAGCATTTATTTCAACCGATACAGTTACAATTGAACAACATCCCTTATAATTAAATACGTGTTAAACTTTGAATTCCCATTAACACAGATCCAATAGTTGAACAATATTTCCGCTTCAGCTTAACTGCAAGACATCTTGGAAAAATGTGATCTTTGTCTGCCTAGGGAAATGAATCTTATAAAAAAAAGGGACATACACGTGTAGTAAATGCATTCTCGTCATTATCATCAACACCACCACCATCACGTTACATCATCCTCTTAATAGTTCTTATTGTGTGTTTGCCCATACTAGTGTACAGCAGTCTTTTACTGAAGTTAGTATGTGGGGGTATTTACCAAAAGCATCAATTAAAGTAAGTAAAGTAAAGCATTAAATGCACCATTCTATCACATCTCAAGAGATAATCATATGTATGAACACAAGATGAATATAATTTAACATAAACATATGACAACTAACAAATAGCAACAATACATTTGTTAAAAACATTGAATATAGTAAGTTTCCTTAAAAACAGTTTCACATTAGTCAAACATCTCCCAATTGGTTCGTTTTTTCGAAAGTCGCAATTTTATCAAAACCGCGCTTTAATCAGGCGCATATGTTCAACCACAATGAAATGAAAACAGTCGAGCAACTCATAAAATTTAAAGAGTTTATAACTTATGTGCTTATGTGCTAGGCTTATTTATTCCCCTTATTTGTTATTTTTTTTTTGGCAATGCTATACATAGTAATACAATGCTGACATATAGGATTAGGTATTAAATGACGCCACTAACTGTGACGTAATTAATAATATTGTTCATTGAAGACACACAGAAACAAACACCAGTTCATAAGTTTTCATCTCGATTTATTTCTGTTGAATATTTTCTTATACAACACAACGCTTGCTAATGTACACGAAATACAATTCTACAGCGCGGCAGCCAACATGGCTGCCGCGACACGAAAACGTGACCTGTCTCTTCTCTGGCTAAAGGTGGAACCCTCTTTAACATCTGATTCGACTATTTAATGTACTGTACTGAGAGACTAATATTCAAGTATTTACACGCTTATCAAACATGGTGATATAAAGTCTCAATGTACAAATACTTTGATGCAAACAAAGCACCATCCTAAAACCCTTATGTCAACAACTTTGACCACTCCATCAAATAAATGCCCTGTTAAACATACAGACTCTAGATAAAACTATCTTTGATCTTTTACCCTGTTGATTTAGAGCAGTGAATGTAAGGTATGTCATGTTTCTACTTGCAAGAGAATCAAACCATATAATCATGGCCAATATATCATACAGATTTGCTATTAAATTTCCAAACTTCATTTATGTTATTATTGTTCCTAACATTCAAATATTTTCTTTATAGAACCCTTATTATTATAATATAAGATTTATCATTAATTACCATTGTATAACATAATATTTATGTTATAAGAATAAACAATATGCATATGCTACGTTACATAACTAATGCTGATGATTTTAATGGACATGAAGATAATTTCATGTTGGCTGAAACTAGTTTATAACCCGGTGTGTAGTTCATAATGTAGTTTTGTCGAAGGGGTATAATATCATAGCAAACATGACGAGATTAGCATTACTCGGGAATCCTGATTATATCATGCGTGTCTTAGGGATGCGATTGCTGTTGTTGTTTTCGATGACGATGATGATGATGTTCACTTCCATATGATTATTTGCCAATATGAGAGACATTATATCCGTGTGTAGTATTTTTGTATCAAGTGGTGTAGACAATTGTATTTGATACCCTTAATAACAAACTGTGTCGTCAACACACGTGACGTATTGTAATTATCTATTCTTCTAGATGCCCAAGTTTAGCTGGAAAGCCCAAACTGTTCTTTCTGCAAGCTTGTCAGGGCAATGAAGCAATGGGGGAGGGGAACGTACCAAAAGCTGACTCTAAGCTCTTAGCTAAAACTGAGGTTTGTATATGTAGTGTTTATAATTAAAACGGTATTTTATAGACTTAAATATATTGCATTAATACAATCTCGTTATGTTCGATGTCAATAGTGTGTTCCTAAGCTACAGAGAATACATGGTAGGTGCCGGTATGGAAAACGGTATGATGGTATGATTCGGAGAGGCTAAGACATGTTAACGCTTTAGTAAGCTCTATATTTGTTTCCTTGCTATACCTGCTCGATTTCTCAATTCCGGCTTATACCATGTATTCTTATTATCATATTTTCTAACATTGGTATTTGTAAATGATCATAGCTTAATATATGTTGTCTTTCGAGTCCCTAGCTCAGTTAGACACTCACGTTAGCGTAGTGCCAAAACAAAATTGTCCTCATTTTGTTTTATTCACATATTCTTAAAAAAAACAGGGAATAATGCTTTACATGTTGGTTTACTGTATTACTGTAACCGTTTCTGTTTAACTGCAGTATCGATTTCAAGAAAATGCCACTGCGTTATGCTTACGTCATACAGTTCAGTTGTCATTTTAGCCAGTTTACTTACTAGGAGACGTGTTGTGTGCAATAAGAATGCAGTTATATTATGTTAGATGTATTCTCGCGGCATTAAAATCAAAACACTTATTAAAGGCAATGCAACTAACCAACACAAATAAACCAACTATTGTTAGATATTTACCTTTTTTAAATATAAAAAAATGAGTAGTTTTAAGTTTTTACTTTAGCAGACGAAACTGTAAATATGTTCTGTTTAATGTTCATAAATGTATGAAAGCTGATAAGACAGTAGCCAAGCTTGACTACGAATGTGACTAAAAATATGTCCAATGAAATCAAGAATAACTGAAGTGTCATAAACTAAACAAACCCAACATGTTTGCAGCTGACAATAACGCGCGAGAATCAAATGTGAATTTAGGCAGGACAATCAAAATATAAAGCGGAAATAGAGATATCGCAATAGCAAAGGCACCGACTATATGTCTAGTGTTTCTGTGATTTGTCTGGTTAAAGTGAATGCGAAAAATATAAACATAAGCCATGTATGGATAATTTGCCGAAAATCACTACGGTCCAAATTACCCTAGAGTATATTTCTATATCCGTATTCGCATAATTTACTCGGATATTGATGAGTATTTAAAATAAAAGGAATAAAGTTGTTTCACAAACTAGTTCGTTAAAAAAATAACATTGATCCAAGTGTGAGTGTATTTATTTGTGTTCAGGATTGTATGAATAAACACCTTTTATGTAGGCTGTTTCATAGGAGAATTCACGAAAATCTCAAGCTTAATACGACCTCTAATCTGTACACGGCCAGACAATAACAGTTGACGGACTAATTTAATAAGGATTTGGTTATTTGATGTATAGAACTTTACTGACAGGTAGTATTTTATGGAAATAAGACAACACACATTGCATATTTATCTGTCAATATATACATTCAAAGAATATATCAAATAAATACATATTATATGAGTGAAATTCATATTCTCTGGAACCAATGCTGGATGAATAGCATTAGTCTCGTATTGACACTAAATGAAAAAATAAACACCGTGCGCAATGACGTAATCATTTCTTACCCTTATTCAGTGTTGGGCGGTAAAGTAACAGACGCAAGGGGTTAATTACCGTTTTGAATATCTCAAGCAGAATAAAATATATGTTATTTCTGTCACCAATCTAGTAATATGGGTCCATTGTCAATCAAATTTCGAACGAAATTTATAGTTATTTTTTATGAACATTTCTTTGTTAGTAGACCAGAGAATGCCTACTAAGTTTAAAGTAGTTTCTTTTAAACAAATTAATTGTAAATGCATTATTTCATAGATTGAAACGTTACCAAATGAGTCTGACTTCCTGTTGGGCTATTCCACTGTTCCGGGTTACGTTTCCTTCCGGGATGAGGCCAAGGGCTCGTTTTACATCAGCAATCTGTGTGAACAGTTAAGACAACATGCTCATAGGTGCGTGAGTCTAATTACTCAGTTCTTCATGCATATGCATACCTAATTCAAGTGCAAATGTTTATCGTACGAAGCTGTCCTCATCACTCTATATGTGCTTATTAATCATGTTTTATTTCACAAATTAATAGGTTTATGAATTTGTTAATGATGTATTGTGTAATGATAGATCACTAATTGTTAAATCATTGTTAAGATATATAACTGTAATTCGTATAATAAATCCACTTACTTAGTGTAAGTATTGTTAATAACATACCCGGTTTTTAAAGACTGATACACAAAGTATGTTACGGTTATATGTAAAGGTATTAAAAATTATCGGTTGATAGTACATGAACATTCAAAACGGTAACATTACAAGGATTGTAAATGCCATCATATTCTTCTATTGAAAAAATTGGGCATATTTTAGTTGGGCAAAATTATTTTTTTTGTAGTGTAAAATTTAGCGGAAGATTTAAGCATTTTTTTAAATACACGTTCTAGTTATATTTATTATTGCAGCAACATCGTCTCGCAGAATCTGTATTTCATTACTGTAAAGGTATACAAATCAATTATATGGATACAATTACTTAACAGAAAGGATTACTATATATTTAATTATGTTATGTGGACTCTTCTCAAATGTATGGATTGAACTGACATAATATTTCACGGAAAGCTGTCTAATTTTTAGCTACAAACATGACAAAAGATAACCCCGAACTTATATACTTTGCATGCTCAGATCCGACATTCTAACGATTCTGACGATGGTTAACAACGAGGTGTCGATGGCCGTAGCCGATATTGAAGGTGGCAGATTCAGACAGATGCCTGCACCACAGTTCACGTTGCGGAAGATGTTGTACTTGAATCCTATCTGCATGTGTGTGAAATGTGTAAAGGTTCCGTTAACTTATATTTAGATTCTACAATGATATTGGTAATACACTTTGTTGTATAGATTAAACTTAAGAATCAGTGCTTTAAACATTTGGATGTTTTCAGTGATGTACATAAAAACGTGTAGTGATGTTTTATATACGATCCTTGCATGAAACGTACCTTATTACCTATTCACACTTTTTATATATTAACGTGCAAGTGATAAAGTATATATTTCAATAAAAGCATTTTTATCATAGATTATGTTACATTCACTATGGTGTGTACTGTGTTCGTTATAGTTTGTAGTTACAGTTTATTTTTGGTCAATGATGCTTCATAATTACCAAACACGGTGTATTATTATTGTTAAAAAAATAAATTTCAATGCTAGGTGATTTATGCTTATTTTTACTACCTTGTTTTTTTTATGAAATCTGGACAAATTAAAGATAAGGCTATACACAAAATGGTTAACATCCCTTATTGTTGTATTGCCCGTTCAAAGACGGTTACCCTAGTTATACCTATTATTTGTTATAAATGTGTATCGATTTTTTGTATCGTGTGTTGTATCAGTCGCTAAACTAAAATAATAAAACAAAATTGCGTTAAACAATAATTGCTCTCCCGAAAATGTCTTTGCAGGATCATGTTTCCTGTATTAACAAAGCTGCAAGCACAGCATCACGTAATTACATAAATGGATGATTGACATTTAGCTGAACAATGCTTACAACATACGTTACGTTTGATACGTTTTTGTATATGTTCATATTTTATAGATCGACCTCACCTTTGTCTTTGGAGACAACGTTGTATTTGGAAACTTAGCATTGATATAATTGATTTTTAAATGATTTAAAAATTAAAATAAAATATAAAAAAATATAATTAGTTCATTTTTCAAACATTACTGTTCTAGACAAACCATGTTTTTATAAAAGTTTGAGTAATATTTAAGTGACCGCAGTACCCTTGTATTCCGATCTATAGACAAATATATAAGCACAGAGACAAATATTAAATCGACGTAAAACCAAATGACTTTCTCCGTCGCTTAAGGCTGTACAAGAGAAAGGCGGGAACAAACCAAGCGTTCCTCTATGAAGATATTAGTCAGATGTTTCATATATGAAAAACAAAGGAAATGTGCATATAACTGTAAAGTGAAGTTAACATTGACAATCAAAACATTTAGAACACAACAAAAACATGATTAAAATATCAAAGAGTACAAACTGGATTTATTTTGAGGTACAAGCATGTGCAAGTTATTGCCATTTTAAAGGTTAATGTTGTTCTTTTAGTATACGTATTCCGATGGAAGTTAGTTATTTCTTACTGTAATCGTTGTTCAGTATAGAAATTTGTGGACTAGCGCATTTTGATTTCGCTCAAAATTGTTAAGACTTCATACATTGATTAAAATACTTATTTAAATACCCCAGAAACTATCCATGACTTTTATATTTATATAAAATTATTTACTGTGTACATATAAGATTGTATTTAAAAAATCGTTTAAAGTATTATGTTTGTATTCATTATATAAAGAAGTGAATCGTATTCATATCTTATTGTACTGATCCTTCAGAAATTGTTTGTATGGTTTTAAAGTGCGAGCATCTAGAGTATAAGATGTTTCCTAAGATATTCTTGTATCTTATGTCAGTAATAGTTTTAAGATGTATCTTATACGCTCTCCACGTGAGTTGAGAATCAGCTTTGAGTACTATTTTAAGCATGACTAACAATTATATATATAGTAAACCATCATTATTAGTGTATCACGTGTTACTGCGAACTAATATTATTTAATATAATTTTAGCATTTCATCAACGCGACTGGGTTACGCTTATTATGTGGGTAATGTCTTTTTTACTTGTTTTGAATTTTCTAAAATTATAAAGTCTATACATTGTAATTTTAAAATCTTGCAACACAAAACTACAAATTAAAACAATTATATATTGCTTACACAAAAATGCCGTTTATTAAAATACCAGTACAATATAGATTCGCAATTAAAATGTGTATCATGTTGTCTTCAAAATATTTTTATTTTGCAGTAAACTATTTCTGAATGTAATCATTATGTTTACAACATTATGTCCATGTTAAGAGTGTAAGTAATATTTTAATAATCACTTATTAGTGTTCATTTATCGGTAGGGTGGCCATATGTCGTTTTAGCTTCACACGTATTGTGACTTGTTTTTGTTTGTTTTAGTAAAGTGTTTTTTATTGTGTTTTTTTCAAGATTATCGTCGTGTGTTTTGCATTTGTTTTGATAAACAATACTCACTTTCCCTTACTATGGCATTGGGTTTGAATGTTTTACTATTTTGATTGTTTTTTCCAATAGTAAGAACACATGTATTGACTTCCTGAATAAGTATAGTTATGTTTGTTTACTGTAAAACTATGAAATATGTAAAATGGTTAATTCGTATAGTTTACAAACACCTTTTGTAATTTTCTGTTCATGCAATGCTTGCTCTTAATAAAGTTTAATTAACTCTATTTTACTATAATGTGGCGTTATATATTGTTTGTCTTTAGATCTTATTACATAAGCGCATGAATTTTGTTTCTTCAATACCTGTTATTTTAGTCAAAAAGTTGCGTTCCCTTTTGTAATTTCGTTTTGGTGATATATTGTTTGAATAAATATAAGTTTGTCAATAAGTATTTTTAATCGTTTAACATAATTTGTCAATGTTCTTTAAATTGTTTAATGCAACACTTCTTCAACTTGATTTTGAAACATTTCTGTCAGTTAAATGCATTTTATAAATTTATAAAAAACAATATCATTACCAGCGCCTTTTTTTCCGGTTTATTATAATTCTTTGTTTCAAAGGAATGTTAGTTTGATGCCTGTCCTGGTTTTATGCTCAATTTATTTATAAATGCGAACATTTTATGTACTTTACTACAATGTCCAATAAGTACACACTACACCATGCACATTTACGCGTTTGTTCTTAAGAATATGTTCGCCGTCATTCAACTATGACCAAAAGATATTCCTTTATTTATATTTCTGTTTTGTTTCTATTGTGTTAATCGTCTTTGTGTCATTATATTAAACATTTGAGTAAACCACCTTCTTCTATTACGTATTTGTACTTTTTATATTAGGTGTCCGACACAAAATATGATGGTTCGTCCATATCTATCTTTGATATTTATGGAATGTAATGTCTTACACATTGTATACTTAGTGACACTTTTCCCGACATTGGTTTGATAAATACCTAGCAAAACACGATAACATGTTCACAGTCGATACACTTAAGCAAATATATATCAATTACAATATAACATACATTTACTAGATTTATAAAACAAAAAGGTCATTATAGCTCGGCCTATATTATAAACTATTTAAAAATATCTTTGAAATAATCATTTATGAATAATAAATAAGTATTAAGTTGTATTGTATTATGACAATGTTGTATCTTTGGTGAAGTTAAATAATTGTTGAAATACACACTCTAAAGCACGATTGCATAATTGGAGTGATCAGTTTGGAAATATATTTGGAATGGATAATAACCCTTGTTGGAAGGGAGCTATTTGCTTGGCAGTTAACTGATAGGTTTTAACAATGCAATTGCATCATTTTTGTTTACATCACGTGACTAATTCAGCAGGTATTTCTGATACAAATAGTATCATAAAATTGCTTTGACCGCTCATAATTGACACGAATCAAGTTATTTAATTCAGTGTTGAAATTTAAAGTACAAGGGTCATTTAAAGTGAATCTAAATGGCATGCAATACGGCAAATCGAAATTTTGTCATTAAGTACTTGATTTTTATATTTCTAAAAAACATATCTAAATAAATGTTTCAAAAAGCAACAATTCGAAAATATACTACTCTTACATCATTTGAAACTATTAACATATTCATATTAAACGATTAAGCCTGGCGCTGGTCGTTCTTTTAACTAAAATTTAAGATTAAACTAACATTTGATTTATACAAACACTTTTAATGTCAAGTAATTTGAATAAATATCAAAACTGATAAACACGTAACGTCTCTGTAAAATTAGTAATGATTGAAATAATTATCTTTTTTGATGCGATATTGACCTTGGATCTAGGGTCGTGTTATAACAAGTAATACGCAGTAACATCATTTTTACTCGTGTCGAAAATAGGAATAAAGAATGTATGTAATGCAACTTTGAAGTAAGTCCTATTCACCCAAATACAGGCACCTTCATAAAACAGTGTTTGGGCGTTAAGATTTTGACAAAAACACAGTTTTTCAATAGCGCACCCCACACCTTCAACGGTCAGCGTAGTCCTAATTGAAATGCACCCAATTTTACAGACACATATATTATATAGGCAATACACAAAAGCATGGGTTGTATTGCTAAATCGTTTTAAATTCAGAAGAGAAAATGAACCCTTTTGCATTATGCCCTTACTTTGAATGAACTTCGGAATGATACAAAAGGATTAACTGGAAAGAAAAGACACATTTAGAAAGATCATGGAAAAAACGAATCTTCATAACTATTGAGGTTAAGTACCAACCATGCACCATTTCAGGTTGATCCGACAAGTTGAAATGCACCAAACACGCATGTGGGTAGGACACATTATAAGTCATCTGGCTTGCGTTTTCTGTACTTGGATTCCGTCGGCAGCGTGAGCTAACGTTCGCTTGCAAATCATACACAATGACCAGATGTATAGCTCATTTAGACTTAACTTCATGCAACAGACATAAGTGATGTGTGAAACATGTACAAGGTTTCTTAAAACACGATCATGTGCAGTGAGGGCAAAGGGCGGGTTTCCGTACGTGTTAATACATTTTTAAGGCGAGCATTAATGTTTTCTTTTAAAATGGTAGCAAATATTCAGATTATAGTATACATCGCATTTGTTCCCGATAAAAGATATAATTTGATATAGTTGTTAATAACTTACATGTATTGCGTAATTGTAACCTAAATGAGCCAAGATACTTACTGCAAAAATCTGAGTTTTGTAAATTGAAAAACTCAATGGAACATAATGATAAGGTCAAACATTAATAACCTGGTATTTGTAACTCAACGTTCAAGTACAGCTAATTCAGTCAATTTTCAAATTTGAATCTAGATTATCGAACAGGGAAATATTTCGCCAGCATAATGACAAAATCGATGTATTGCACAATAGCAAATTTGTATGGTAATATATCAATTTAATTTTAAATATCTCAGAGGTGTTATAGCTTGTCGGATCTGGAATGTCAGATTCCATTCGAAAATCGCCCTACCCTCATTTCCAATTTCTTGTATACTACAAATATAATGGAATTACAAAAGCATGAACAAATAATGTTCTTACTTAACTTATTGAAATAACTAATCTTTGGTAGAATATATATTTAAACGATGCTTTACAATATTGAATTGTCCCTTCATAAACCAACATATATAAATAGCTAGCAATTGTATATTTATATTATGCTATTTATGGGTCTTAATCCTGTGCTGATTTCACTCGAAATGATCATAATTTAAATGAATATAACGTCTGTTCATTATATTAAAACATAGCAGTCTGTAAAACATGTGTTTTCAAGTTTGTTTCATCAGAATATATATTATTTTATTTAACGTTATTGCGGAAATATTGGTAAATTCCCATAGACTAACTGTTGTAATGTTGAACATTCCATTCAATAAGTTATATTTTATTTACAGCATTGTATCTTATTATCTCATGTTTCGTTTTTTGATAAAGACAAATACAAATACAAAATACAAAAACATAGCATGTATATAGCGTAAAAATTATTAACATATTATATTTTGCTTCACAATAACATAATAAGCATTAAGACACACAATTGTAAACAATATACATTTATGTTCAAAAGCTTTAAAACAATCAGAATGTTCTATATAAGTCATAAAAATGCATTTGTCATATTAGTCCGACTGGTACGTGCATTGTTTGTACAATTTTCAACACAAATGTGTTTTCAGCCTTGGTCTAAAAGTGGCTGCGGATTGACAATTATTAACATAATCAGGTAGATTTTCCACCATTTTGGACCGACGACGGCAAGAGACCTATCAGCCAATTTTGTTCGTCGTCTAGGAATGTGGAATGTTGTCTCATTTTGTGACATAACTTTGTAGTGACATCGAGCAGGTACAATATTTCGCTAAGGTCAACTGGAGCTGTACCATGAATTACACGAAATACAACAAATCAGACTTTAAACATCATCCTGGCTTTCACTGGGAGCCAGTGTAGCTGTTTTAGGAGATCAGTGATTGGTTCTTCAGAAGAAGCGTTCAGGACTACTCGTGCAGCATGATTTTGGACTCGATGTAGCTTCTTGATTTTATAAGCAGGAACTTCCGTAAAAAGACCATTTCAAAAGTCAATATGCGAATTAACTAGTCCATGAACTTACGATGACGTAGATTCTTTTGTAAGATGTTTACGTATAGCTTTGATATTTCATGCTGTGCATGAGCAATCTGACACTTTTTCTGGTTGTGTTTGTCAAAGTTGAGAGTGTTTGCCATGATAACACCAAGATCTCTTGCATGATTGACAAATTTTGCTTCGCAACAACCGACAGCCACGCTTAAAGTACTCAGTTGCGCCTACTGTTGATTCGTCCCAAATACAATAACTTTAGAGTTTGATGGTTCATTTTCAGTTTGAAGGCTGATATCCACTTAATGACTTCCTCTATGCAACTTTTAAGTTGCTGAAAAACAGTTGACTCATTTTCGGAATTACCTGTTTGAATTTTAAATGCTTTCTTATGGTCATCCGCATATCCATTAAGATCGGTAGGGTATTTCTGAACCACTTTGTTGAGAGGATATGTATACAAGTTAACTAGAACTTGTCCGGCACAAGAACCCTGGGGGATACTCAAAAGCAATTGTTCAGTTTCAGATGGTGACTGTTCGACTAACACTTTCATTGTTAGGTTGGTGAGGTAGAAGCTGGTCCATTTTAAGGGAATGCCTTAAATACCAAATTTATCCTGAAGAATGCGAAAACGTATTGAGATATCAATGGTGTCGAACGATGCACTCAAATCAACCATGACCAGGATTGTAACTTGACCTTCATCAATGGTTCCTAGAAGGTAATTATACATTTTAAGCATTGACGTTTCAATTCCATGATGTCTTATATATGCACTTTGGTAAGGTGGAAGGAGATTATTAGCCTCAATATGATCATTAATTTGGTTTAATGCAGCTTTTTCAATAATTGTTAAAAGAAATGTCAAATTTGAAACCGGACGATAGTTTGGTAGTTCCAAAGGGAGACCGTTCTTCTTCAATAATTGTTTAATCACAGCGCTTTTCAATGTGTCAGGGAATATACCAGATATCAACGAACTTTTCACTATTTCAGTCAATATACGTGTCAATTCCGAGAGATGTTCTTTTAGTCTCAACACTTGGATCGCACCAAGTTCACATGTTGTACGCTTGGATGAATTTACACGTTTAAGAATATCTTTTTGGGAGAGTGGTTTGAAAAAAGTAAGTGGATTCCTTATCACAGGTGGCTTTGAGCAAAACAGATTGCTGTTGCAAGTTGTTTTAATAGGCAAATTGTCCAGGTCATTTCTTATTTTGATAATCTTATCTGCAAAGTAGTGCAGAGAATCATTAGCCAAAGATACTGCACTTGTATGAAATGAAAATGGAGTGGGTTTTCCTTCGATCTACCAAGTAGATCTGATGTTATAGCGTATAAGTTTCTTGTATTTCCGTCTGCGTCCCCAATTTGTCTTTGTAGTATTCATTCTTGACTCTGAAAGGTTCCGCACTATAAATGTTTGCCATACCTGTTTAGACTTTTTTAGACGGTACACTTGGTCTACACAGAATAGTTCTGTCTTTCAGAGGTGCATGCTTCTGTAAAATAAAAAGGTAATGTGTTTGGTGAATTAACACATAAGGTCATTAAAATCTGATGAGATGTTGTTTTATTCTTTGAAATCTGCTTGTAAGATGTCTCTGGACACAGATTTCCAATTTCTAGACTGTATTTCTATTCTGGTAAGGAAAGGACGACATTGCTAAATGTTGCAGCTGACAAAGCAGTGATCAGATATGAAATAGTCAGATACAGGCTCTGAGACTTTAACATGTTTGTCTTCAATGTTTGTAATAATCAAATAAAAAATATGGCCACCATAATGCGTATGCGCGTTGACATGTTGAACAAGTCCAAAAGATTTCAAACACTGCATAAATTGTTTGATGTAGAAATCTGTTTTTGTTTGTCAATGTGGATGTTTAAATCACCTAACCGGATCGGAGACTCGGCTTTGGTTGATGTTTGTTCAAAAACTTTGTGAATTATGTTATGAACATAGCCTGCGTCACAGGATATCTCTCTGAATTTTGTGGTCTATATACTCCAACAATGTAGAGGATGAATTAATTACAACATACCTTCCATTCAGCACATTCAAAGGACATAAATAGTTTTGCCATACATTTTGATACTTTAAGATTGCTTCTGTATAGAAGAGCTAGTCCTCCTCCTTTACGGTCTAGCCTCGGACCTCGATGTAACATCATTGAAACAGTACTAATCATGAGAAAAACATTATCAACCTCGGGCTGTAACCAAGTTTAAGTGATCACGCAAAGATCAATACTCTTTTCATCGATGTGTTGGAGAATATCAGCAGTTTTACCTCGTAGAGATGTAGTGTTCACTGTAGAAAGTTTCAATTGTTTTATTCTGTGAGCATTTACTAAACGCGTTGAATCTGGCTTACTCCGGATTAAATTTGGTAGATGGACACCAGCAGATTTTTCCCTCGGGCGACCTGCTCGTTGACCTCTGTATTTCAATAGATATTGTGTTTTCAATGCAGCTAGAGTTGCTTCATTTGGTCTGTATTGTACTGTATACATTGGTTAGCCATTACTCCAGGTGAGCGGTTGTTGGCACAAAATTGTGAAATCACCGAACCGTTTTTCCTATGATGTCAATATTAAATTGTTTATCATCAAAGTTACTCATGAAACAAAGAAAATTCAACAAAATAAATTATGTAGCATGTTAAAAACAACTTCATAAACAAGTATGCCGAATATCCTTATCCCAGAAGGTCGCTGACAGAGCTTCTGAACCACTTGCCAAGGCTCCTTACTTCATCCTTGACCATGAGATCAGTCGTTCTTTGTTTTCTTACATCCATCTTCCTTCCGGAACTGGCATAGCTGTTATTGTCATGTTATTCATGCAGGCTTTGTTGGTGGCTGGCGTATACTTAAGATGGTTATAGGACCTCGTCTAATCTTCTCTGTTGATTTAACCATCAGGTTCATCGCTGCAGAAAATATAATGACATAGTTAGCACAACCGGTAACTATCCCTGGCTCGAGGCGTTGCCATGACGTTGTATAGTCCGACCCTGTGAAGCGCATCTTGAAGTCGTCAAAATAGTGTTTCGGCATTTGTTGAACCTTCTCAGGTACATAATTTTTCTTCAGTGTTAGGTCTACAAGCTTCTGGGAGACTGTTTCATATGTTTTGTCTTAGTTCAACTACAAGACCGTCA
Organism: Dreissena rostriformis; assembly: GCA_007657795.1. NCBI lineage: Eukaryota > Metazoa > Mollusca > Bivalvia > Myida > Dreissenidae > Dreissena > Dreissena rostriformis. Next base: position 39,412 of record VMBQ01002034.1, on the reverse strand, counting down.
GATCTCCCTTGGTTCCCTTGGCCTCTATTTATCTACGTTTAAACATAAGACGTTGATGATCGCTAAAATACATGTATTCAATATGTACTAAATATGTTTGTAGGACAACAAGTTTTGTTCTTATTTTTTTCAAACATGTATATATGTATGATGATGAATTATAATAACGGTTCAAGTAGGGTGTATAAACGAATATCTGTTTTGTGTTAAATGATCTCAGTGTTTGCTTTTTTTACATATGTTGTTACAATATAGTAGGATATGCAAAATTAATGTTATGCGAGCACCTTTGTCAAGCGCATTTATATATAATATGTTTTTGTCAGGTCGATTGATATTGGCATCATGGTTGCTGTTATTGTACCATTACATCTTTGTATCAATGTTTGCATGTGTATGATATGTTGTTGTCTTTTACAGTGCAAAATTGGATTGTATTGGACAGAAAATTCAATGACTGTAAAGATGATCTATTGAATAATTTTCATTGTATTGAACTTATAAGAATAATTACACTATTTTTCGATCAACAACACCGTTTTATCCAGTTCAGTAACTTCTCTTCACACGTGTAAATTTGTGTAGATTATTCATAAGAATGTGTTTTTCAAACAAAAAAATGTAAACCATTAACACAACTGTAGTTAGCTAACATTAATTACAACGTTTAACACTTTATCCAACCATATTTATGAAAAACATTGTTTGAAGCATTTATTGCACACGTGTTTCAGGCTCGACTTGTACATGTTCAAAATATTTCACAGAAACATGTATATGCCCCATATTGTATATACCGTCCTTGGCAACATCATATCAGTGTTACGACCTAATATTACTGGTGCCGCACATTAGATACCTAATGGCGAAAAGGAGAGAGTTTAGAGTAATATCGTGCCTTCAAAAAATACCCTCAACATTAAACAATGCTGCGTACTGTTTTTATGTTTTATTGTTAGAAATATAGTGACAAACATTAGAAGTTCAACCTTTGTACACTTATATTCATAATTGTTCTAATATGAATTTCGTTGGTTGCTTTTTCGCTTCGGATAAGATAATTTTGACCAAAGATTTTAAAGAAATCAGCGGCTGAATTTGTTCAGATGTGCGATTATAGGATAAAAAATAGACCTTTGTCGAAACGCGTGGGTTTGATTTTGTAAAATTTAAAATGAATGTCTTTTTATCGAATATTTACTTAACGGACAAGTAAATGAAAAGCCAATTGTGGTGCTTGTGGTTGGATAAACGTATATCAGCACTTCTTATAACTATAACAGGAAATGAGTTAATTGATGGAATTAGCTCGCATGAGAAATGCTGCCGTTTGACACAAGTTTCTAATCTTACTTACATATAAACTAATTAAGAAAGCATCGTCTGAAAGATTAAAACAGAGTGTCGTTTGTGATCGAAATCCTGGAATCGGCTTATGTTTAAGAGAGGCTCAGAAGTGAACTTCCCAGAAACAATCTGATAGTCCCTGATGAGTCAAAATGTTAGCAGATGTGAACGGAGCCGTTTTGTTCTGACATATTCCTTGCATAATTGCATCCCGTATTATGTCGCATACGTATGCCATAGATGGATGCAAAGACTTTGTCGAAAGGGAACACCAATTAGAGTATTTTTCCTTGTAAATGGCTGGCGGATACGTGCTTCACAATATTTGTTAAAGTGAAATTGACGTTAATCACGAGGTGTCTCATTCAGAAAAATAAGCGGATATTAAACATTGATGTACAGGTCATACATTTATATGTATGACTGATTAATGTTTAATTCTTACTCGGGATCTTGTGGATGTTTTTAGGATATTTCAATATGTATTTCGTACGCTGAATGTTATTCTTATTTTTTTTTATTAAATGTTATTTCTATTGCTTTGTTCAGCGCTAATTATTAAATATATTCCTTGTCTGGTGGTTAATGAAATTACATTGTTACATGAAATGTAAAACCAACGATCTTGTTTAAGGTCCAAAGTTTATTTTCTGCAAGACAAGATGATATTTATAATCATATATATACATATATTAAAATATTATACATATGCATATGCATGCACAGTTTATAAAAGTATCTTATGTAAAATTTGTAATAAAATATTTCCACAGTACTTTCCATAAACGTAAATAGCTAAGAATAATAAGCATATTTTAGTACCTGGTTTATAATATAAGTCTGCGGTCTTGTAATTATAAATTGTACGTAATTGTTAACATACCAAATAATCCTGTAATATTAACAATACAATATCATCAATTATTATAATAAAATCCAAATACACTTGATCTTTTCTTAACCATAAACTGCCGCACTTGGTAAAACAATACAATCAATAAATAAATATCCAAAATGAAGATAACTACATATACCATTACATGCAAGACAAGATGACTTTTTACAGCCTGACATAGCTTTAAATAACGGTACTAGTGGGTTTCGATCTTGATAAATCGACAAACTCCGGAATCTCCGTAAGATAGTTCTTTTGCGCGTTATTAATAGATTTTCCCTTTTATGGCAAGTTCCCTTGACCTTTTTTTGGTTAACGTCATATTCAAGCACTATGACTAATATTCTTGGTTTTGGAAATATGTGTTCCACTAACCGCAAAACGCTTACAGCTATAGTTCGTTAACCCCGACCGAATTATATTTGCATATATCTATCTGTAAGAAAGATATCGCAAATATCATAACTGCAACGAAAATGTGCAAATCTGTCTTTGTTTTTTTTTAATTTCGTGAATTTACCAAAACGTGAAAAGGTCTCTTTCAATATTTTGATTGCTCATTGCAATATTGAATTGTTTATTCATTATACATGTCTATTTTTCCTTTGATTAGTATTCCTGTCTAAACGTATTATAATTTACTGCGTGTGAATGTAGCTACGAGTTGAATTTTATTGACTGGTTATGTGTTTTTTATAATAGAGAATCAATAAAATATTACTTGTGCAAATAACTATTGACGGAAGAAAACTCTGGTAGAGTTATCCGGAATGCAGAAAGGGATATTGTTTATGCGAGAATGGAATATCGTGATCTCGCGTTCTCCCATCATGATCTCATGTTATCGCATCGTGATATTGTGCCTTGCATCGTGTTTTCGCGTATTCGCAAGATACATTTCAAAGGTTGAATAAACACGCTACTAAAATGGTTGCCATTTGAAAAAAATTAACGCTTAACAGTATGTGATGAACATCTATCAATTTACGACAGATGCATGCTTTGCCTCAAAATTGATGTAATGAAAAACAAAAATGCAAGGAAGTTGTAGTACGTTTTTTAACGAATAACACAATGCAATTAACATTTGTAATGTATGAATCGTAACATGTCAACATGGAGTTGCCATTAACCAATATATAATTGTCAAATAGCAACATCGACAGGCTTTTAGAATTCCCTTCCATACAGTTAGACTCAATTTAATTGTAAATGTTAATTGTTCCAGAATATACCGCCAAGAATGTCGCGCACCTAATTAATAGTATCGCACGTGATAATAAACCGAGACGGTTCCATTAGAACTCGCATAGAAACGAGAGATATATAACCCTGATATACTCAAGCGTGTTACCTACGAGTGCATTTAAATTTATTATACTCGAAACTCATTTTGTGCTTGTGTTCTTGTGAAATACTAACACTTTGCCAGGAATAATGCATTATTCGTGAATATGCAAATACAGACTTGCATAATACAAGTTAACATTAAGTATAACATTCACTTCTGGTATCCTTATCTAAGTATTTATATATTATTTAAATTTAGTAAACCTGACATTAAATATTAATAAATCAACAAAGAAGAGTATAATTTAGAACACATAACTTATAACCATTAACGTAATCATGCATATATTCACGAGTTCAGTATTATCTTAGACATCATATAACAAAAAGAAATACAAATACTTTGTACCCTTGAATATTCAGATATCTTCAAATACAAACACAGAATACATCATCTGCTATTGAACGCAGATGCATAACTGGCCAGTGCGATCCGTACCTTTTTATTGCCACAAATGGTTCCCTTCCATGTGATTTTTGTCTCGCACGTGTTTCCTCCCGGTTTTCTCGTACCACATCAGCTTACAGAGCTCCGAAAAATCGACGTAAAGAGACTGAAACACAATGCAATTGGCCATGAATATATAAGTATGTATTGATTGGTATGACCCTCTATTGAGTTTTAGTTACTAATTAAATTAATTGTTGCATGGTGTTGTTGACTTTTGCCAAGTGCATGACATGACGAGTGTATATCAACACGCTTTACATGAATTTAACGAGCCAGGAATAAAATACTTATTTGAAAGTGTGCCTGTTGAGCTGTTCTTTAGAATAGTATCCTTAAGATTAGTCATTTGTGAATAAGAGCAAGTGAAATAGCTCGTCGATCACAAAACAATGACTAAGGTAACTAATTATCGATTTGGTTTAATTGTAAATTGTTTAACATGCACGTACAGGCCAAAATATTTTAAATGTTGCATAATTAAAATTTGCTAGTATTGCATATTTATCAGCTTATCTGAATGCATACTGCATAAACTTGATCCGGTTCCTACATGGGCCTCGCACTGCGCATCCGCGTCATAAAGTAGTCCTGCTAACGTGTTGGCATAAGCGTCAAGTGCATTGGGATCAAAATTGGAACTCAGTGTCAGCATACAATTATTTTCCGAGCTTATCCCCGAAAACTAATACATCATTAATTTATAACACTCCTACATCGCCATTTCACAAAAATTGCTAATTTGTTTTGTGTTTTGTATAATTTAACTGTTTTCTTAAAATGACTACACCAAACGAGCGTAGTTTAAAAATCTTATAGATTAATAATTTCAGCATAATGGTATTATATAATATTTGTAAGGTCATACAAGTTGAACACAATTCATCAGCCATCATGCTATGTACATGGACTATATTAAATTTGTATCATGTAAAAACGAGATCGACTATATTTTAATGTAATTTTATTGAGAGACAAAAACACAAGAATTCTATATAAATGCTAATTTAACATAATTATCCATACCTATTAAGTTCAAATATATACGCTTCAATCTGAGTAACGGAACAGGTAGAAAACAGCCAGTGATTTAAGGCTCGTTGTTCGGTTATGCCACCGGAACTAGGCGACATCACATATTTGTCGTCTGCTAAACAATTGTTACTATCTCCGTCTTGCTTTGATCCGAGGCTGAAACATGCAATTGATATGTCGTTAAGGACAATATTAGTAACACGGTGGCTTTAGATTTCCAAAAGATTAATGTCATGGGTTTTCATTCAAATCCCATCAACGCATACGTGCTCTTTAAATTGTCTGAAAGAACGGCTATGAGTGCCTTTAATATTAAGAGAGAACATATAAATAATGGACAAAATGTGACAGTCAATACATTATACATATTATTGTACTTTGGTAGAGGTATTTAAATTATGCCTATTAATTGTTGCATGTTTATTAATTACATGTTATTGGCGAAAAAAGGAATGGAATCTTTTCAATATGTTATAATAAAAATATGTTAAAAAGAAAACAGCGTTTAGTCAAGATAAAAAGTTGACAAGTTTATGTTGTTGTCTTACTGATGTCCAAGTTCATGCGCCGCAATTATCGCCAAACTACCTTCAAAATGGTCCTCCGAAATGCTATTTGCCAGTTTGGTAATATGCTTGAATGTTCCAGGTGTCCAGGCCAGACCTTGACATGTGAAACATATTATAAAATTGGTTAAATAATAGTTTCAGGTCAAGGATGTCAAGCTTGGTAAAAAAAACTATAAATGTTAAAATTCAAATATATAACAGCAAACCAACTATATGCTCCAACGCGTTCATTAAAAGAGCTGTGGGCAAAATGCTTTAGAATATTGCGGTCTATAACGAAGCCGCATTTGAGATGGACCCTTTCGTGACAAGGTCGTATCCGGTGAATGCCATGGCGTGGTCATAGAATGGCAGACCGGATTGCTGAGCCAGCCAGTCTTTGAACGCTTTCAGGGCAATCAGAGCATTCACTGTATCACGTGGCGTAGCCGTCAACTTGTTGCTTTCCGTCCACGTGGATTTTTCTGGTGCCTTGTATTATGTAACACAGTGGGGTGGAAAGTTAGTGTACATTTAACGCTAGATTGGGTTTTAATTGTTTTAATACATTATTCAAACATCTCTAACTGTGTTGCTTTGGTGTATCTTAAACATGTACTGTTTACAATGCTATCAGATCTATTGTGTTTTTATTGCTTAATTTGAACTCAGATACTTTGTGATTAAAGTTACTTTACACATTTGTGTTTTGTGATAAAATTTGGACCAGGTGTGGGGTTAGGCTACCCAGCAACTGATTTGAATCGCCAATGCTTTACATTGGTCATACCAAGGCGCGGACTCCAGTTTGATCATGGTGGTATGTTTCGTCCTGTATTTGGACAGTTTAAGTGACTTGAGCTATCAAACTAGTAAACGTTTGGCTGCAATAGTCACTACTTAATCCAAAACTAAATATTTTAATTAACTAAATTAATTTGTTTGGTTAAATCGTGTAATTAAAATCTATGAAAACAAAGCACTTCTTAAATCCTTTTGTTTAATACATACACCAGCAATGACAATTCCGGCAAAGACAATATCAATTGATATTGCTGTGCTAACGATTTTCTGGTAGCGAATGTCAATCTGTAAAAGCAAGTCATCAACATTTAATGTACGGATATTTAATCATTTAATGTGAAATAATTTGTTCATTTTCATAAATATATAATCATGTTTTCCATTTCGTTGTACCAAACCAACAAATAAATTTATAATACATTACACAAGTATGCATCCTTTTTTCAGTTATGTACCAGTCATAAAAAAATAAAACATGTAAACTGTATTAAAATATAAATCAAATAGATTTATAATTGGCGAATGATGTGTAAATGAACGTCAATCGTGCCTTTTCGATAAATGCGTAAGAACGCGGAAACATTTGCGCGGGTACAAGATATTGATGCGTGATCGCTTGATTATTATTTCGCAATCCCTATTAGTAATCTCACAAACTCTTTTTGTTTTCTTTCTCTTTCGAAATGTTCGTTTCAAACCTGTTGATTTGCCGAAAATATTGTCTATCAATTGACCATTTATACTGACCGCATTCATAACAAAGGAATAAAATTCTCTTATGTTTTCAATAGCGACCAACTTTTTTGCTTCGTCAGTTGTGGCATTACTTCGGTTGAACCAACTACAAAAAATGTCAAACAATGTGTGTGTACACATTTAAGTAAGAAATTGTGCACATAAAACTAATATACAAAGAGTTAATACTGGATTCTACAGTACCAAGATATAAACATATACCATTTTAAAACGCGTTGCCATTTATATGTTCAGTGTAAAATCTAATATAATGGGCTAACAGCGCTGCTTACTATTTTCTTTATTGAAAAAGAAATATTTAAAATAACGTCTGTTTTCTTGTAAAGGATCTTCAACAAATCGTTTACTATTATAGTTCTAATCGCCAAAGCCGAACTCAAACATGTAAAACAAAAAAACAGTCCACATGTGGGTTTATTATAGCGTTTTGAACATACGATTTTAAGTAGCTTACAAGTTGTAGATGGGATAGTCAACGACTGGCAAAAATTCAATTTTATGGTTGGTAAGCGCCCGCTTCTGTCTCTGACCTTCCGTTCTGGGTGATCCACTGCGAGTTCCATAGTCATTGGCCTTTTTGATTTTACCTTTAATTTCATCTGTCATAGTATTTAATTCTATTAATCATTACTGTGTGGAATAAAGTATTGATCTCTACTGTTATGTTCAATGTAAATAAACCATGACCGTGAAATATAGCGCATTTCGTAAATGGATGTATCAGTTGTGTGAGACAAACGTATTTGCGTATTTTTTTTACAAGTTGTTTCAGTCATACTAAATTTATAAACCTCAAGCTGGAACAGGATTATGCTTATCACATCTCTTTTTTTTCATCACTATATCCCAAAACTTCATGACACAGAAAAACTACATATACATGTACATTGAACACAGAAACCGTAAAGTGGTCATAAATATCTGTTAGTAGCAGTTATTCTTCTATGTACCGTAATGTAACATGCCGTATAATGTTAAATATGACGTATCCATGATGAAGGAAATAGTAATTATATGGGCTTTCATTATTTTCTGATTTCATTTTATTATAAGAAGAATTATGTCACATTACTGCTTAGTGTGAACAATAGCATTAAATTATTATCGATTTCTTTAATACCTGTCGATATCCAATCCGATGTAAAATCGTACTTTTCATGATGAACAAAAACAAAATGCTTGACGTCGTCTGATGCAGTCAGATCAGACATTAAAGGAATATCGATGGCTGGTTCTAGAAAATACGTCTGGTTGTCCTTTGGAAAGTTTCCTCTCTGTAACAAATAGCGTTACTTACGTCCTCGTGTTTGTATGTTACACGTAAGTGTTAAGGAAATTTTTATGTCATACTCAGACTGATGCGGAAGTGTTTGACGATCAGCGATGTNTACAACAACTATATAAACAAGCAAATTCGTTGAATTGATATCCCCCGCCAAACTAGAGCTTTGTCGCAGAAGTAAGCATTTTTTAAGATCCAAAGGGCCATAACTCCGTTATTAACAGATGGGGTACAATGCCATTTGGCGTGTATCATCCTCTTATCCATATATATACTCATACCAAGTTTCAATGAAATACGCCAAAGCACTTTCAAGATATGGCTCCGGACACAAAAGTGCCGGACGGATGGACGGACGGACGGAAGGACGGACGGACGGACAATGCCAAAACAATATCCCTCCGCCTTTGGCGGGGGATAATAAAGCACAAATACAATTGACAGTCAAGGTAGATAAGAAAAAATTAAGTTAAATGGTTATATATATATTTAAATACATAAGTAGTGTTTGAGCGTGATCCTTGGTTCTCTCAAGAGTTTACTTTGTTTCTGAGAACTTTGAACGCTTCATCGAGATGCCATAATCAACGTCCTTTGCACTTCGCGATGAAAAATGAAGCGAAATATTCAAATACGGAAGTGCCAGGTTTAGGGTTCGTCGACATGCATGTAGTTTGTAGTCGGCACTTAATTTGTTGTGAGTTCTAGACCGCAAGTACAGATTGTAAAAAATCGACACAGTTAGTCAGAAACTCTGGGTAAAGATCTATGGGCATCAAGTCTGCTATGACGTCATCGACCATTCACATGAGGTACATCACCAGTGTTGCGGGTTCTGCGTTTTGTAAATAGTCGAATAGTAATGCGCTTAGTGGCCGTATTGTTTCCAGGAACGTGTGTAGACGTGTCGGTGAGTCGGTAAGGGGACACTCAAACAGTGCGTGTACCACTTCGCTGCGCATATGCTGCTGTGTGCACTTTTAACAGAGGTTGGGTTGAATAGGTGGTTGTTTGCAGCACAAACGAGACAGGAACTTCATGCGCGAAAGGCTGTCTGGGCGGATATTCGCAACTTTCCATATGGTGGCCAGTTCCAGGTTCTAGTGCACTTCTTCAAATAGCGAAATATCATTATGTTGTTCAAGCCGCATACGCCAGTGTCTAGTTTCGTGTTCGTGCGCTGACTTTTTACATACCGATTTCCATTTCTCTTTTGACGGGATTACACTGTTCGTTTTAAATATTGTTAGATAGTTTTCAAGGTTATATTTCTGCAGAATTTTCACCATATCTGGAATGAAGCCATTTTTTTTTTCGCACAGATCAAACTGATGAGGTCTTAAAATAAAAAGTTTATGAAACGGTTCGTCTGTTGGGGCGCGGCATAGTGAGCCAAGGAACGCTAATTTGTGTAGATCGATTTGGGCTTTGATGGATGTCATTCCCGCCAGGCCGAGCACCATGTATTCAATGTATTGTATACGTATGCGGTAACTCATATTTTGTTTTATTACATAATATGACAAACATATACAGTGTATGTTGTAATAGTTTTACACATTATCTTTACTTTAAGTGGAAAACGACCTTCAATTCATTTTTATCATCAAGACGTAGAATACATTGTGCTATATCCGACTGGTTAAAAAAGTATATGTAAACTCGGAAATGTTAAATAACTCATATTTGTAATGACATCTCTTTCAACCACAGTACAACTTATTTACCAAATGCATTCGTATTTTAATTTGCTTTGAATGAAATGAATGTGTCTTAAGACAAACAAAGGCAGGTCGTTACCACTACATGCTGGCACGTTACGTTATCAGCCTTAGTACGAAGAGTCAAACATTCAAGCTGGAGATATGCACCGTTCTCTGGATCCTGATAAAATGCCGTCTTCTGTGGGATTATAAACATTACATGCTGATGCAAACTCATGTCCAAATGTCTGCGATTTAACAAAATGTCTGCGATTGAACGAAACTAGTATAACATAAAAATGATTTTCGCCATATAACTTCCCTTGCCTGATTCGAGATACGATAGGCACGCAATGGAAACCTTTTACTTAGAAAGCTGGAATACATATTCGCCTTTGTTTTAGCGTACTTCAATACATACTTCATGGTTGAATAGTTGTGGCAATATGAATAATGTCAAATGCCAAGAATAGTAGCACTACTTGTACACATCGTAAATTATAAGTTGTGCAACATAATGCTCCGATGAATATGTGTCATTAATGATTGTTTATATTTATTTTCCCATAAACTAAACATACGCGAAATATTACACACAACTTATGTCATAAGAAAAGTATTGATAAATGCTATTTTTCCTTGTGTACTAAACAAATAAATACAATTAATATTAATGAAACATTGAAATGTATTAGTAAACGTATTTCTCTTGTTTGTGGAAGGTTTATTTTCTGAATCAGTCCATTTCTCATCATATTTCTATTGACCGCGAAGTATCACTGGTCCACCATTGACCATGGCTTCTGGTCCATCATTGACCATGACTTCTGTTCCATCATTGACCATGACTTCTGGTCCACCATTGACCATGACTTCTATGTCTGTTTCCACGGGCAACTCTGCATTGCTTGTGTTTCCACTTACTGCCCTTTTATTGCGGTTTGGTACCTCGATAACTTTGAAATCTGCGGTGTCTGCAATTTTTAACTTACATTATATTGTATGAATGAAAATACAAATCGTTCTATGTAGACTGAAGAATCATGTACGAGTTTGGCGTCGAACTAATAAAAAATGCATTATTGAGAGCGCTCCATTTCAATTAGACATAATTAAAACGTTTTTTTACGGATAACTAGTTATCAGTACATGAAATGCTAATCTTATTCATTAAATGATTTCAAAGATGATATGTCTTTGGCTGTCTATCTGTTTATCTCAATTTAAATTTATATTCACATGGTTTTTAATTCTAGATTACCATGTTTTATCATTCTGTTATATGGTCAAGCGCACGTCAACAACGAATTATCTCATGCTTAATGTTTGCGCGTTTAAATCGGGTACACTATAAGTTTGAATATTGCACTTAATTGGAAACTAAATTAATATGATGTATCAGTGAATCTGTCAAGCTTTTCCTAAAACGACATATACTCCTAAACATACTCCTAAACAGGCTACGTCCCGGGGGATTATACCATATGTTTTTTTTTAATGTCTGGCACTGAAGCAATTGTCAAAAACTGAAACTGTTATATACACGCATATACAAATTAAACACACAATAATGAATTAATCCGGGGTCACCGCGTTGAAATTGTCAATCCAAGGCGTTGGTTGTTTAACCTGTTTGTTATTGAGCTCAAAACCACACACGTGGCCCACAATTACTTACAAAACACAAGTATAAATAAAAAAAGAACCTCATAATTCATATTAAAGAGCAATACAAGAGAATACCATTCAATTAAATTACAAGTTAACTACTTAATGGTTGGGTACAAACTGGAGCATAAAAATTATTTCTTTCTAAGGCACGGATAACTGAAACCATAACGAGTATGCACTAAATAATATTTAGATTTAAAAAACGCTTGAGAGACAAATCACCATGAAGTTTTATATTCAGAATATGACCATGCAATTCAGACAAAAGCCGAAATGGTTGTAACATGCCAATCTCATTTCTTGTTGGTTAGGCTTTATTATAAAGTTCATTAAATACTTAATTCATATTTGTTTCAATAAATACAAAATATTAAAACAAATGAAACTTTAAATAGTATAATTTAGCTCAAAACGAGGTTTATATTTTTAAAAGCATAAACAACTGAATAATGCACACCATATAACCTTCAAGCGTAAGTAAGTAAAATGTATTCGGTGGTGACGTAATACGATCCCACGCTGGACTTTCAAACCCTAATGCTTTGCATTGGCCGTTACAAGGCAATGACTCCAGCTTTCATCATGTGTATGTTTATTTTGTGTGGTATATATTGTCCTGTATTGTATCGGCATTTGGTCACTTGCTTTAAATGAAAGTCTCTCCTGATAATGTTTAAGGATTTAAACTATTCCTATATTTGGACACCCGGTCACGTCATAATCAAACGATTAACACTTTAAAGGTTAATGTTCACAGTTATAAAAAAATACAATTAAATGCTAAATGAAAGAAAATTCGGAATTATAATAGTTTTAGTATATGTATTCGATTTTATATACTTACCTTTACATACACGATTATAAAATAAATGTTATATCGTGCTTTTAATAGTTCATTATCAGTTGATGGCACATTGTATTTTAAATCTAAATAAATATTTTTTGTTTTGTTGAAAACATAAGCCGATTAAAACAAGTTTAACATAAAGCCTCTCTTAATTACATTTTAGTTAATACAAGTTTTAGTTTGAAATCATATAACTATATTATTCGAGCGCCTGCTGCAGAAGCTTTAAACAGCACACACATACACAACAGATGATTTGAATTTTTGAGTCACTTACGAAGTGAATTATTTGTTTACGACGTAATTGAGTGCCGTGTTTAGCACCCTATAATGGTATGTTTTGAACGCAAGTAGTTTCAAGGTACTTGTCTACCATTTAAAATGACCAAAATGTTTAATGATGAAATAAATTCATTGTCATAAAAACATTAAGCCTGTGTTGTTTTATGGAACCACATTGTATCTTTTAGATGCGAAACAAACGGAAAAGACTATGTTTATAGATTAAATCTTACATATTTACACGTTTAAAAATCAACATAATTAACGCATTATAACACGCACTTAATAACTTTCTGTGTCTTTAGAAAACACGCGTCATGTAGTGTTTTAATTAAGTATAATCGTAACGGTTGCAACCGGAAAGAAGGTCTAATATTTGAACAATTCATAACTGTAGCTCATCCGTTTCCTGATGACGGTCTTTCGGAAGTATGATACTCCGAGTGCTGCAAATAGGATGCAAACATATCGTCAACAGCAGCAAATGAAACAGTTTTGTCATTTTTTTTTGCACGATTTATTAATATCAACAGTTAAGATCCCGTGTATATGGAGTGAAGATATACATTCGTCTTGCAACTAAATAAATAATATGTAAATGCCACATGAATTGGAAACCAATTGTTTCTTAATTTTAATGAATACTGTTAAAAATATTCAAATAGTGATACGTAAATAACGACAATAAGTTAAATATAGGTTATGATAAGGTCGGATTTCTGCTGACACACTTTTTTAAAGGGCAATGTTTTAGTTTATTTCCGCGAGATAAACATCGTTTAATGCATCTTTAAACACCATTGTACATTAGGTACAACAGCAACGATATTTTTGTGTGTGCATGATTGATGCAGATTGTTATGTTGAGATGTATTGAACTACCTATTATCAAAGTGTCTACCAAACATAGCCCATTTACCACCCTTGTTTTTCGTTAACTGCAATTCCATATTTTACCTGACTTTTAAGAACTAACTCTGCGGGTTTTATTTTAAAGTGAACTCTCGTTCCTCCATCTAAATTAACTTGGTTAGTCGTTTTACAACTGTTTGTGGTGTTCTGCATCTAGAATGGTGTATTGCAATTGATAGAGGTCTATCGGCTTTATTTATCTACATTTACTTTGTTCATTTTTGCAGCATAGTGTGTGGTGTTTTGCAAATGATTCGTCGATATAAAAGACATATTTAACATGGTCACTGCTACTGCGTATTATGTGTTTTATTACAATTGAGTGGTCCCTACGGGATATATAAACACATCTTTTATCCCATCCTCAGACGTGCATTGTCGAAATAACCCACTGTGGGATATATTTTCGTTTATTTTCGGCAGTGTTGAAATATAGCTGTCACGCGCGGCGGACTACTTTTTTGGATTTATACATGAAATAAATGTTTGCTTTTTCAAATCAATATACCGTATATAAATAAAAGCCGAATTGCCACTTAAATTTATTTCAAAGCCGGCTTTCCGTACTTTTATTTTTCATTATTGATTGCGCAATTTATGACGTATCTCGTGTGACGTAATTTCTGTGACGAAACACAAGTTTAATTTTGAGAAATGTAGTACAGTACATGACGTAGCGTGTGACGAAGTGGAAAGTTTATCGAGTTCATAAACACATTTGAATAGACTAGTGATAGGATGGCATAAGGGTCTTTATTTAACTATGCTAAAATAATTATTAAAGACCCTTAATGCAAAATCGTCAATTATTGTGTTAAATGGATTATTTATGGATTTTAAAGGATAATTAAAGGTAAGATACTAGTTCGAACGTTTTTTGGTTTTTGTTTGTACTTTTCATCGTCTTTTCAACAGAAAATGGAAGTACATATCGTTGTAACTGTATTTTTATTAGGATTGAATTAAAGTTGCCATTGAGGTAAGCGTGTTTTTATACCAAATGGCGATGAAGAAATCAATGTTGTTTTGTGTGCAGAAGTTTTAACTCGCCATAAAAGCAAACAAAACTGACGAAAATAAACATGGTAATTACA
>VMBQ01002034.1:0-21282 GCA_007657795.1 Dreissena rostriformis | reverse complement strand
ATATATAATTTCAATTATCGAAATCCATTTTACGTATATCAAACCAGCAACAAGAAAGCGACTTTTTTTCATTTAAAAGCGCCAACATAGATTCCAGTCAATATCATACTTTTGCTCAAATAGCAGAAATTGATTCCATATTTATACATAACACATTCAACCTCCTCGCAGATATAAACAGACCATGTATAATGAGTTTATTTAATTGAATGCTTTTTGTTCCATGAATGCTGCAATAGTTATTTTGTTTTAAATTAATGTCATCTTTGCAATATATCTGAGCCGCTATATATTCGAATTATTAAAGATATTTATTCACGTTGTGTTTTCTCTGCTACGATATGTTGCTTCCGATTTCTAAGACGACTGTCCTCAAAGCGATGTTCATGGAATCGCTGCTGATGATAAAGGATGCAGGTGATGTTCATGGAATCGCTGCCAATGATAAAGAATGCAGGCGATGTTCATGGAATCGCTGCCAATGATAAAGAATGCAGGCGATGTTCATGAATCGCTGCCAATGATAAAGAATGCAGGCAATTTTCATGGACTCGCTGCCAATGATAAAGAATGCAGGTGATGTTCATGGAATCGCTGCCAATGATAAAGAATGCAGGTAATGTGAATGGAATCGCTGCCAATGATAAAGAATGCAGGCGATGTTCATGGACTCGCTGCCAATGATAAAGAATGCACCGCGCTAATAGACGATGATTCATACTTCTGCTACCAAAGTGCCGAATACAAACCATGCTGTGCAACATGTAGCAAGTACTACATTGGACGATTAAACAGTATCTTACCAATTGCTGGATTTATTGTTATATTCAGTTTTAAGTCTTGCGATTTAAAAATAGAGTAATGACAAAACAATATACACATATATACCGTCTTATCCATTTAGTGTGTTGTATTTATAAGAACGTTATCTTTTATAATAAGTTTAACTTAATATTCAAACACATCAATACTGTAAATCAATCGAAAACATATGTCAAATATGTTATCTCATACATCTTGTCAATACTCACAGATGTAACGAACAGCGCTGCCCGTCCACAAGCATACACATGTGGCCGTTTAAAATGCCTTTATAAATGTAGATATTATTATTGCAAGAAAACACGTGTCGGTCTTAAAACCATCAATTATTGAATACGTATTAAGCAAAGCAATAAAACATGCAACTAAATGTAATAAGTCAAATGTGTATTGTAGCACTAAGGCCAATGTCCTTATAATCTCTGTGTAAAGTCCTTATGATGCATCGTCGGAATTTCCTACAGAATTCTTCTATGACGCGTTACTCTTGATTAAATATAACGAATGATTAATGAGAGAGTGTGATGGGTCTGTGTCGCACCATACAATGAATTACAGCTCATGAAAAAGACCTTTCATTTAGTGATAGTTATTATAGTAATAGCCAAAATGTTACAGCTAGATGTGGTCTGGTAACATAGATTGAACGAGATACAAAATGCTCATGTTTATTTTGGGACACTATATTCCATTTGAAATTCCCGCGATGGTATCCGAACATTTACGAGCGAACGCGAGATTAGCATCGGGCAGCGTCGGAAGCAGACTCAGTATTTTTTCATATGGGAGCATTTCCCCTGCGGGTAATTTCCATCACTAAACTTATTATCCAATTGTTTAAGTATTCTAAGTAGTGCTGATTTGCGTTTATTTAATACCAAACACTACCACTGGTTTAATGCATCAAGTTTAAATCTCATTTAAAGAAATTCTAGTATAAGGAGACATTGATTTCAAATTTGACCATATGACGCAAGCGTGTTTCGACAAAGGCCCTTGGTTTTGTGCTGATCCTATAATCGCAAAAACAAGGAGGTTCCCATGTGCCATCTCGTAAAATTCACCCGCTGTGGTATGTCCCATTTCAAAAATCAATCACACGAAATTCATATTGCAACAACAAATTATTACTGTGCAAATGGTTGTCACTCAAATGTGTGTCACTATATAGTTTACAATAATACATAAATAAAGTGCCCGCTGTGTTGATTGTTGAGGGGTCTTTTTGAGAAAACAATTATATTACTAAATACTCTTTCTTTCTCTCTCATTCTGTGACATTATTGCAGAAGTGGGGAGGGCTAGAGTTCTGCAGCCAAACGTTTCATCCATTCTTTTACTGGTACTAATAAATTTAATACCGGAATCAAAACTGTTTAGTTTGTGCTTGATAGTCAGGAAACTGCCATATCAAACAGTATAATGGGCGGAGTGCACGGAGTTTGTGCAAGTCCGCCACGGCTATAAATTCCTACGGATAAAGTAATGAAAGTGAGTTTCCGCTAAACCACAGATACAAAGTGTCTATATGACTATGTTTCGTGTGAAAAGGTGCTAATTGTGTAAAACATTTATGGGCGTTAATCTTCACACGAATAAAGAAGATTTAGAACTGCTAGGTTACAGTGTATTCGGTTTAACATTCGTAAAATGAGGTCTGAAAAACAACGATCATTTGATCGGAACAAAGATCAGATGTGTATTCAAAAAGTATCTTGTCATGTTAATATTATTTTTCCGTAATAAGGCAAACTAAATATACATGTTTCCTGTTTTACAGTGTTATCTAAAATTAACGCTTTATTTGGAAAATTTAATACAGATATAAATCCGTTTAGGAAATATAGAACATCGCCGGAACAGGTTGATATAAAATCATCAATTCTATTTCAGACTTTAGATGTTTATATTAATTTTAAAATGGTATTAAATTAAGAAACATAAATAAATTACAGTTTAAGGCAAAGACAGACATGAACTTTTCAAAAAAATATTGTTCCACGGCCTGAAACCTTTTAAAGTTTCTTTACAGAATATTTCTGAACTACTTTATTTAAAATCACTAAATCTATTTTCGACTATAGCTTTTTATATTACCTCTAAATGATATTCAAACAGGAAATTTTAATTTAGAAATAGTCAAGCTGGTGGCAAAGGCGGATATATCCTTTTCAAAAAAGAAATTTGCATCGGCCTGAAATGTTACGATGATTCTCTCGTGAATAAATAGTCTTGGAGATAATCTAAAAGTATTCTTAGTCGTGTACATTGTTATTTAACCTTTAAAGTGGTTCGTAAAACAGAAATATTTATAAATTAACCAATACGTTTTAGTCAAATACACTCACTAGTAAGAATATACTAAATGTTACCTGGTATGTAAATATGCATTTGTTTTATTCTTACTCATTAATATAGTATTAAAGTGTAATATAAAATGTATATGTACAATATAGAAAGTAATGTTAATATGTTGTGATAATAAAGATGTTTGATTCGCCAATACAATAAACCCAAATAGATTCATCCAAAATATTAAAATTAAAATTCAATAATAAGATTAACAGGCCAAATGTGAACCAAACTTGAATAACTGCGTGTGTACTCATAGAAGAATATTGCAACCCTAGAAAAAAAGAAGAACAACTCTAGTCACTATCCGGACGTAGTTTAATTATGTTTTTTTTTTATTATTTGCCTGACAATACATGCGAAAACACAACACATAACAAGATCTGTCCCAATATGACCTAAGACTAATCATATGCTTTGAGAACGTAATGTAAATTTTCTGGCATTCACCGGACGAAATAACTGTAGAGGCATATTTAATATCAAGTATCGGTTAAAATTATATAATACGTAACGTTACCATGAAACAAAACTAGATTTTCATCGTGTTTTCCTATTACATTTAGTTGACTCTAAATAAATGTGCAATCTCATAGAGAATCCGCATATAAACACCGTTTCCACTAATTACAACACCAAAACTCCATCAAACTTTAGTTAATTGTTTTTTTATATTTACTTACAGTGACCTTCACTTTAACATTTTAACCTGACCTGCATTAAAAGCAATTGCAAGCTAAGTCTACATGGACACTCTAGCTACACACCACATTTAATCACAATAATGCAAAGCAAAGTCAAGTTATTTATTGAAATCATGTTTTCCAATTACACTTAACAGAGATCTATATCGAACTGATCCCTTCAATCCCTTGTTAGGCGCACATTAACACTACTTTCACAAAAAATATCAGGAACATATCTCCATTAAATTAATTGTGTTTATTTTTCTAATTAATGTTTTATTTTGTAAATTTTCATAAACTTTCATCAAATTTGGTAAATTCAAACTTATTGATAAGTAAACAATAATCTTAACCTTAGTTGTATTGCTAAAGTGCGGGTCAGGGTTGTGGCCCTTGGTAAGCGACAATATATAAAGACCTTTAAGGCATACATTGATATGTACTTGAAAATTTGTAGAAGATACTGAGCTATTGAGTTGTTGCACGCAAACATTAGCTTATATTTTCTAGCAGACAAAGGGGAATTATTCTACTTAATTGCATGACAGATTTATTAGCCTTGATCAGCGGATTTGCATAATGATCCCGAAACCATGTTTGAAGTTAACATGTTAGAAATTGATGTATGTAGTAGTTATATCGATATATCTTTAAAAATAAAAATATACCAGACGATTAAATCTTGATTCTGATTATTTATGGTTGCAAGTAAGTATCGAAGATAATAAATTATATTTTTCATGTTTATATATCATGCTCCAAATAGCCGTTAGTCTTGAATATTTGCATTTAAAAAAAAAATGGGTAGAATAATCTGAAAAGGTAAGTCGCATTTGACTTCATTACTAAATGTTTAACTCCAAATAAATGTTATCATACAACATTGGCTTAACACGCTATTGATAGAGTTAATAACACTTCGATATTGCGTATTCAAAATGAATGTTCCAATATTAGGCGTAAGTGACCATTCTCAATAACGCGTACTCTACTTTATTAGGTAAAACATAATTATTCACTTGAACTGTTTTGTATACTTTCAATATCATTCATTTCCTGTAAATTAACATTTCCAAAATCTACGAAAAATATGATTTGATAACAGAAGATAATTTGTTTGACCCTAATATAGCTCTAAGCAGCACGATACGCCCTATATTAAATATGCGGTATCCCAATATGCATTAATCAAAATAAAGAGTGTTAAACGAATACAACAACCGAGATGGTATAATTAAGACAAATATTCGATAATACAAACACTTGTATTAAATGATTGTATTACATAATTATAAAATATGGAGAAATAAATGAATTCTGGTTATAAAGAAAAATAACAAATAAACTATTTTATAAATGTTGTTAAATATACAAAGATATAAAGCAATCTTGGCAATCTATCAAAGCAATATTAAATGATAATAAAACAAAAAATGTTTTACACATATACGAAAAAAACATCGATGTCTTTGAAAAGCATTGTAGCTTACGAACTAAATTAAAATTGTTTCGATATATCTACAAAAGAAGAAAACGCCATTTGAAGTGTGTTAACTAATTGACACTGTTAGCACAAATAAAAAAACACGTGGCTGTATAAACAGAATAGTACCTCATATCATAATGAGTTACCAAGAATATATTCCACATCCATTCGCTATCTTTATCAAATATTCTATTCATAAAATGATTATTTCCATGGGTACTGTAAATAAACAATGTTATACCACTTCACAAAGGTGGAAACATGCACGATACAAATACCTGTCGATCCATTTTATTATTATCTAAATGTTTAAATTAATTGAACGACATTTTTAGAACAATTACATTTCCTCAAACGCTGGTCACAGTTATATGACTAGGACAGTGAATATTCATTAAGACCCTGGCTACATATGTCAAGTTGTTTTATATATTTTAATAACTATATTATAAACATGGATATGGAGTTGTTGCACCCAAACGTGTACTTGAATTTACAAAGGACAACACTGGCATTATTCTGCTAAATCGCCGGTCAGAGCTATTTAACTGGGTCATTGACTTCTAACATATGTACGAAGTTTAAATTGAATACTTGAAGTAGAAACAGTTATATGAAGTTGTTGCACCTGTACCTTAACTCGGGTATTACGCATACGCCGACACATAGATGAGAAGTTAAGTTCGGACTATTCTGTGAATAGTTGAGCTAAAAATAAACATAATCAATATTGAAACGTCATAATAGAGAGAATAATCATTTCACATTCAAACAAACTCAATATATGTTTCTTATGAGCTCTATTTATACAAATACTCGGGACATTTTCAATGCACGTTTCACAGGAGCTTAATTAAATTATTTGGTAAACAACTGCCAATTTAATGTATTAATGCCTTCGGAAACTTTAGCAAAAAAATGCAACACTTAATGTTTGAAAACAAAACGAAAAAACAACCACAGTACTGTGACTCAGTAGAAGCAGCAACATACTACTTTTGAAGTCTGTGGCAAATGTGTATTGTTTACAGCATTGCTGTGAAATGTTGGTGAATTAACCAAATTGCTACGCACCATTATGGGCAAATTGAACGAAAATAAAACGCATTAAAAAACTATAACAGGAAAAGCATAAACAATCATTCAATAACAAGTGTTAGCTTTCCTAGAATAACCGCGTAAAATTATATTGTTTAACATATTTCGTGTGTCTCCCTGCCCAGAGAACAATATTCTCGTCATTTCAACAAACATACAATCATCCTCTTTGTATATAATTTGCATGTATAAATAAAGATAAAATCATGCTATATTTTACATATGCAACGCCTCAAGATATATGTTACAATTTAATCATCATGATTACTGATTTGACTTTTTTTGGAGTAAACAGTTTTGGGGAAGAATATCAATTAAATTTCTACGCAAATGCATAATTCAATGATCCATAATAATACAATAATATAAGCAACACTTGATATTTGTTATAATATTGGTACAATACATTTTTAATAAACAAATACAACACTCCGAGCAAACTATAAACACATACAGGCACGCATGTTATATTTACCGATGTTTATGAAATAAGAGTAATATCTATACATACTATAATTGATATTCTAGCATAAGCAGAAGCAAGACACTACTAGCAGAAAACAACACACACTAAAAATGAAATTAATACAGTAATATATGAAAATAAACATTTACATCAATTATAAATAGTAGTTACATATAGTATATTGATTAATGTACGTTTTTCTATCAAAGTTTGTTCGCGAATATGCGAGGAGTTACGATATGTAGGTATGAGGTCACGAGTGTGAAACTAAATTCCCAACGTTTGAAATATTGCTTATTTGCCAAAAAATATAATAAACATTATCATTTTTGTTATGAATTGAAGAATTCAATTGTCTAACAATTAATGAATTCTTCGTCAAGCGTTCACCACGCGATGACTTAAAATGCGGTCGATGAGACAAAACGCCCAAGAATTGCGTCACCTTTATCAAAATCGAGCATATGCTGCAAGAATCAAAACAAATACAACTCAAAAAGTCGATATTCGGTAAATGTCATTTATGCCAAAGTGAAAGTTACACGATACCACAATGAAATAAACCCAATTAAAACAATTACGGTTTGTACCAAATGAAATTATAAAAAAAATCTATGATAATGTGTGTTTGTGTAAATTATATAGAAAAAATAGAAACGATGCGATGGTGCTTGTATGCGCTTAGTTAAATGAATTACAAAGGGTTTCAAATATTTCTTCCCGGACACTGTTTGATCACGAGCTATTGACAAATAATACGGGGGACATTCATACATTTGTTCACACTATAAATTACTAGAATTAGCCTAGTGATATGTCATATTTAAAAATATAGCGAAATGACAATCGTAATTTGAAATGCGCATAGTCATCTAAATGGAGCTATCAATACTAAACAAGACAATTTTGTGTATCAAATCTCAATGTTAAAATCGAGAACACTACAACGTCCATAATGATTATGGGATTGTCACACAAATCGTTCTCCGTCCTATTGCAGACAGTCTAGTATCAAGGTTTCTACTTTTCCGGTAAGCGTATGCTTCACCTTAACTAGCAATTCACTGTGGCCAAACATGAAGGTAACGATGTGACCTTGATCAGATAATGGTACGTTTTCAATGTTATTGATCCCTAATGTACCGAGCAGCTCACAACCAGCATCATTCGTGTAGTTTGGGTTTTCTGCAAGTGTTCTATACACTCGAACAGAGGACGTGCTGGAAGATGTGGGATAAGAGGTATGAGATACCTCGTGATCTACAGCAATCTCCTCGTTTACTCTGACAAAAATTGTGAAACAATTTTCAACCTTCCATTTACCATTGACAAGAACCCTTTTCTCTTGTGGATGTATCGCCTCATCAAAATTATAGTACAGCCCAATACCGTAAGTGTAATCCATCACTCGGGATGTCACTATACCAGGATTGTGACCATACAACACGGCCCCTTTAAGAATCGTCAACCCGGCATCTTCTGGCACAATTAGAGTTATTCCAGACAGTTCATTTCTGAGCTTCTCTTGAACATACCCTGATTCCGCAAATCCACCGACCAATAAAATGGTCGTAACATCCGTTATTTTAGGTTGGGTTCTGAGTTCACTAACGTGTTCGATAAGCTTCGATAAAGGCTGGTTAAACCAGGAATTGACTTTCGATCGATCAATGCGTAACATGTCGGTGAGTTTACTTAACGGACCATCAATGTTTCGTTCACGAACACTGTTTAAAAGTGCAAATGGAAGTCGGACTATACAATCATCGTCTGAATGAATTCTTTTTGAACGTTTTTTCGTCTCAAAGTCTCTGATCAGTTCGAAATAATCATCCATGTGCTCTCTATGTAATTTATCTAGAACACCACCACCCAACTCTTTGTCTAAAAGCTCTAAATATAGTTGATCCACGCAAGTCCCTCCCCACGCTCCTCCTGTAGCTTTGTGAACGATTCTGACCTTTCCGTCGGGCAAACTTTGAAAGACCGTGATGTCGGCGGTCCCACCTGTTAAAGGAAAATATATTGTACTTTTAGTTTATATGAAACCACAACGACATTATCAGTACAGAAACGTATCCGTCCGAAAGTCCCTAATTTATTGCAATGTATTAATTGTCTAGGCAAGAAAGAAGAAT
Organism: Dreissena rostriformis; assembly: GCA_007657795.1. Lineage (NCBI taxonomy): Eukaryota > Metazoa > Mollusca > Bivalvia > Myida > Dreissenidae > Dreissena > Dreissena rostriformis. The sequence goes on along the minus strand of VMBQ01002034.1, from coordinate 12,234 downwards.
ACATATAATTACACAGTATAGACCACTTTAAAGACATGCCTGATCCAAGAAATCACACATTTTGTTAAACATTGATATTATTTCTTCTGAATATGTTTTGCTTTACAAAGAACAACGCCAATTAAATTCTGCAAATACCACTAACAAAAACATATTTTTTATATTTTGTTGAATCTTGATTTAACAGAAAACATGGCAGTATTTACAGATATTCATATATTTAATATTTGTTTCATAAATGTTATCAGACATTATCAATAAAATGATGCATGTTGCACCCATTTAAATGTAAACAAATGATATAATCAACACGCTTAAAAATGTGGTGAGCATACAGAAATCGAGCGTGTCTTTATACATTTCTCGATAACTTGAAAATCATCTAATCAGCGTTTCTTATATATCATTGGCAGCGAACATATACCCCTAGAAAAGTGTTCTTTCTTTAATTTGTTCGTTACCGCTTCTCATAGTTTATTGTTCTGTTATTATAAATGTCTTTCTTTGAACAATTAGTGTATTGCTATATAACATGTGAAAGAAAGCCCGACACTTTTTAATAAATGTACACAGCTACATGTATTTCCGATCGATTCGATCGATTCAAAATTCAAGGGTACTAATTAATTAGTTGAATGTTTACAATGAGAAACGAAAGCGATGATTGTATAGGTTAATGCGAGCCTTTACTAATAAATACAAAAGTGTATTCTACAAGAGTTAACAATTAGGTCTTGGTTACTTCTAGATCTTTCTTAAAGTTAAAACTACAATTGTATGTGCTGTATCATGTCGTACATTTATTAGATTCAATGTTCATATTTAAAGGGACTTGTTCACAGCTTATCAAAATGTGAATTTTTCAACTTTTTGTCACAGATTCAAAAAATAAATGAACAATTTAAGTCAGTGTGCGAAATAACACTAATGCCACATACTTATACTGAAAATACGCTTTCGTTTACGAAAAATCATGGTTAGAAATTGATTAAATGAAAAAGCGTCTCAGACCCGAAACATTCTTAAAATTTCGATTTCTTGTGTTATCGTTATATTTTGTTACAACACGTGGATAGTTATACAAATTCAACGTCGACCCGAACATAAACTCTGAATAACACACATACACACGGTCTTTACTCCATCAGTTAGTGGTTCGAGCCCTGGTGTGGTTAACTTTTTTTCTCTTTTTTTTTCTTCTTTTTTTTTTTACTTTTATTCTTGTTTGTAAATTTTGGCTCTTAAGTTATGATGTTTTTTTTTCGATTTAAAGCATGTAATGACAAACTTCGAAACATGCCAAAATCTGTGAAAAAGTCCCTTTAAGCTTACTGAAGCATTCTGACGAACATTGGAATGTATAAATAATATGAATAGCCCAATAACATTATTGTTCGCAAAGTTGTACACATAGCGGCCTGCAAAGATGAACAGTGTGTGAAAAGTTTCGCTTATATTAACAGAACAGAACAGATAGTGTATTAGCGACTAAAAAATACCCAGCTCATTGTCAAAAATATAAAGCAATTATACATACACAATACACATGCGTTAAAATATCAACAACAAAATGTGTATGCATTTGTTAAAAATAGTTATATCAACAAATGTGAGAATGTCTGATGTAAGAGAAGTTTTTTTTATTTTTACAAAGATAAGCTAATATTCAAACTTCATAATTGATTGAGACACAAATTATGCAGTCAGATAGTAGCAAAATATNATTGGGGGGGGGGGGGGATTCGGCTCTAAGTTCAAATGCTTTGATACAGAAATAAGCAAGACGTATCAATATAATTTATCTGGTTTTATTCTATGATTTTGTAAAACATAAACATACTTGGTCTTCTTCTGTAAACAACAGATATACATGTATTTTTAAAAGTATAATATAAAAGACATATTTAAACAAAATGGTACTTATCTTCAAATTCCTTAAGTGTACAAAAACTTATATATTCCCTCATTTCTTGGAATGTGTTGATGCCTACCGTTTCTTTAAATATTCTATTTATAGAAACTGGTAGGCACCAAAACATTCCAAGAAATGAAAGAACATGTACATTTTGTACACTTAATGAAATTGAAGATGAGTACCATTTTGTTCTAATATGTCCATTATATGATAATATTAGAAATACATGTATACCTTTTTTTTTTACAGAAGAAGACCAAGTTTGTTTAAATTTTTACAATTGTTGAATGAGACTAGAAAATCTGTATTGATACGTCTAGCTAATTTTTGTATTAAAGCATTTTAACATAGAGCCGAAAAATTATAGTCTTATGAGAGAATAGTTTTTTCCCTTAGAATTGATATTTTATAAATAACTTCTAACTGCATAATGTTTACATTTTATTTGTCTCTATCACTAACGGATTTTAATCGTTTACTTAACTTTGTTAAACAATTAAGAGCCTTCTCTTTCATATTGCATTCTCACAAAAATCATATATTTGTAAAAATGCATTAACATTTGTTGTTAATTTGACGAATGTGTATGTATACGTATTTATGATTTATTTATTGTTTTTGACGATGAGCTATATACATTTGTATGCTTAAGTCGCAAATAAACTATCTGTTCTGTACTGTTCTGTTTAAATATAACTTGAGAAGACAATCTCAATTTTGCAATTAGGTTTCTAAATTGCGAATTTTCATTTTTTTCTAAGTAAATGGATCTTTCGAAATTGGATTCCAATTCCTTATAATATTGGTGAAGTGTATTTCACATCAGTTCGCCATTTTGAAATAAACAAATATTGTAATCTATTGCGAAACATTTCAAGAAAGCTGTTACGATTCACTGCTTCTGGATATAACCACACGTCATTGAAACCTGAGTCTTGCAAGAGATTCAGAACGTTTGATGACCATGACTTGGAGTGAGGGTTATCACGCGCTTCTTTACATTGTCTACGAATAATATTGCTTAAAATACAATTGGACGATTTTTCGTTGAACAATTTTATGAAATATTAAACTACTCTTAAATATCGACATATATACATCGGGTATCTACCTACTTCAGCATACAAAGCATTCTAGTTTGTATAAGCTTTCACATTTAAAAGCCATTTGCAGAATTAGCGTTGGACTCGATCTTAATTGTCAGCTACAGTAAATCCTCACACCTCGCTCCTATAATTAAGTATCGGTGCAACATAGGCATCAAACAGACTTTGGAATTCCTTTCATCAGGATCTTAGACAATCGAATTCCTTAGAATCTTTTAAGAAGTTTTAACTACTTACCTTTTCCGTGATTTGTATGCACTTTTCTGAGATTATGCCCTCTTATATATTTTAATTTTTAATCGAATTACTGTATAAGATTCAATGTTTTAACAAACCCTTATTTTATCTCTTCTAGCAGGTTTATCATTTGTTTATTATTTCGTGATTTTTATGCACTATTATTAGATTATGCCCGCTTATATATCTTAATCGAAATACTGTATATGGTTCAATGTTTTAACTAACCCTGATTTTATCTCTTTTACCAGGTTTATCATTTGTTTATTATTTTAACTTATTTCATTTTCAGCTTATTGTAAAACACCATTGAATATGTATTTTTATATTAATTGGCGTTTAAGCAAATAAACAAGTTTCAAGATTAAACCTGTCTTTAACAGGTACATTCAACGATTTTGTAACAATAAATAATGACTTCATGGCCCTTAGCGCATCGGTGGATAAAATAGTTGTGCCTTGTATAAATGCGCCGCTGCTTGACTATACCTAGATAATTGAAAAGTGTCACGATTTCAAGAGGATGGTTGTTAGACACCATATTATATCCCTTTTTTAATCAGCCCTTATGATAAAGATAACAAGTTTTGTCACGTCAACATTGACCGTTATATTCCTATGTATGCATTACTCAAACAAATTGTTCAGGGAAGATTGTAATCCTTTTGCGGATTCAGGAATTAATACTGCGTCGTCGGCGAATACTATGAGATAAATTAATAATTGATCAATACTTATGGACGCATTTATATCAGCTTGTAAATGCAACTCGTTATGATTTAAGAATAATAAATCGGCGAACATATCTCATATTGTTATAAACCTTGTAATAATCCGATGTCCGATTCAAAACAGTATGACATATTATTCATATGTTTAACACCCAATTTAATCTGACTATGCAAAGATCGGACAACAATTTGCCATCGAAACCAGACCAAATGAGCTTATACCAGAGATGAAAACGATCTGTTAAGTCAAAAGACGTTATATTAATCGACAAAACAGCAAAGTAGATTTTCTTTATTATTTATATATCTTTCAATCAATGATTAAAGTACAAATATTGCGTCGACTGTACTAAAGTCCGACTTGAAACCGGAAAGTGCGTCAGTTATAAATTCATTAGCAGTAGCCCAACTTTGTTAGCGTTTGTTTAGTATATTATTGAATAACTTAGCAAAACAACTCACAAGGGTTATACCTCGATAATTGTTGGGTATTGATGGATTTCCTTTTTGTATAAAGGGGAATAATCAGACCCGTTGACCAGCTGTGAGGGAATTTCTCAGACTTGAGGATATGATTAAATAACAATTCCAATGCGTTACTTATTACATGGACACTTTCTTTGAAATATTCGTTAATAAAAGTGTCCGAAGAGCAACCGTTATTATTTACCTGTACCGTTTCGTGGCTAGGAACAATTTCGTCCACTGATATCTATCTATCGAGCTCCGGGTAAGAACTGTTATGGTTACTGTCGAAATTATGAAAACATGTATAATGTTCTCATTATTTATATTACTTTCATTTTAGCCAGGCTTGTAAAGTGTTCAACGAACTCATTTAATTCAATTGTTTTTTCAGTTCGGGTTCGGGATTATTTTTTTTAATATTTTCCAGAATTATTTAGGTGATTTTTAATTCACGTTATCCATCTTGCGTCCTTACGTTCGATTAAACTCTGTCTTGCGTTAACGACAATAATATGTGTATGATTTCTGTTTTTTAAAAATACTGAATGGCGTTTCCGTTGTTATTTTTTTATATTTGTATAAATCCTTAATTTGTTTACGTTTTCGTTCGCACACCGCATTATACCATTTTTGTTCATTTTTTGTCGTGTGATTCGAATTTACTTCAATGATAGTTAATAGTGTGTGCGAAATACAGATTACCTTTAGACGTCAGATACTGTGTAAAATTGAACCTTGGCCCTCTGTTTCATCGTTTTTTTTCTATCCCGCGTATTAGCCTTGACTCGAGATTTTCAATAGCGTTTGATAATTCAAAAATAAAAGCTTCTCTATGAAAAGAACTCAATTTAACAAATAGTTTTGGTCCACGCGTATATGTGTTGTTAGTTGTTGCTAGTTGTTCCAGTTGTTAAATTATGTTCAATGAGGGCATGATTAGAAAATTCATTAAAGTCTCTTATTGCAAGGTGCACGCTATTTTCAAAATGTACCGACCGTGTCAATAGATAGTCAATCAAACTTTGCCCATTATGTGCCCATATTATGTGTCAAACACGTCATTCAACCAATATTCGTATCGTCATGTAATCTATTGTTAACAACTCGAGCCATACATATCTAGTTATGCGTCCCCGACGCGGTTTGAAATCAAAACACAAGTTACCCTAGTAATAGGATGCTGGAAAATCGATATTAATTAAACTTAATCTTTCAATTATTAACTTGTCAGTCATATAGATCTAGTTATGCACAAACTTTAAATATTAAAGGAGTCTCCCGAATACTCGCATATTATTAAAAGCCAGCAAAATGTGTAAGACTCATAACTGATAATCATACTGGTATTGCTAGTAGCGAATATTGCATTTCTCCATCAACGTCTTTTTTCCGTACAGCTAGTTCAAAAAGTGTATTATTTTACCATTTTGAAATTAACTTGACAAGCAAAACATTATCAGATACGTTATGATTTGGTATGTAAGTAATACCACATCCAGTCACTTGAAAAGCAGTAACGAACATGCCATCAGATAACATGTCTTCTAAAAACTGAACTATGTTCTTAAGATATACATCTTCCCATATCTATATTTTACAAGTACCTTATATTCGGGAGGCAACGTTTCTGCCAACAAACTTCCTATATGGATTGCTACCATTGTTATAATACTGAAAGTTTATTTCTTTCACTTCGCGAAAGTAGCAAATATGTCAAATTATGCAAAAGTGTATCATTTTAACTGCTGTATCGTGCATTAGATCACTCCAGACACTTTATACTGACACTAAGACAATACCGCAAAAAATTACACGAACCGAGAAAACCGCAGGCGACACAATGCACCTGTTAATCGATAACGTGTGTAATACATTGATTAGTCGTACATACACGTGCAAGAAAAGCATACCTCCGATATCTATTACTATGTATTTCGATCCGGATGAATTACGTTCAATTCTTGGTCCTCCAGTATTTGAACCTGCACACCAAATTGCTGCGACTTCAGACTCTAACGCCAATTCCAGCCTTTGACTTTCGATGCCCGCCTGTTTGAAAAACAAAGTCGTACGCTATATAACAGAAACGTTTAAACGGTGTCGAATGGGTAGAATTTACACACAATTATTCATTCAAGAAAACCAACAACCATTATCTAAATAACTATAAATATAGTAGTGGTTCGTCTTTTACGGCTTTTACACACACCTGTATAGCAGCCTCTCTCATAAACTGCTTTGCCGCAACGTCCCATATTGCCGGTACAGTGATAATGTACTGAATATCAGTTTCCAACAGTGACGGTGATGCCCGTTTTAAAGCCTCTAGAAGATGTTTGTGAAGATATGTAATTGCCATCGCAATTATATCCATGGCGGGATATGACTTCCCTTCTATGTCTGTCACAGTTGAACGTCTTGACAGATTCTGCAAACAACAATAAGAAATAGATTTAAACGCCATTATTTCAAACTCTTTCAATGCGAAGTAATTCCAAAATTGGAGAAGTGGAATTAAATTGCTGATGTTATTATCTTAATTCAAGAAGTGTCTGGTTTGAGCATTTCAACGTCCACGTACGATGCTTGATGCACTACATTTGATGAGTATAGTCTTGTTTATACTGTTAACATGTCTCTACCCATATGTGATGTATCAACTTCAAATCAAAGTGTTGAAAAGGATCTGCAATTGGTTCCTTGCCATAAATAAAGGACCACGAAGGTGTGTATGATAGAAATGCAATACTGCTGCAGCTTCTGGAGTTTCACTTCTTTATAATGAAGTGTTTACATCTCTGCTGAAGCTTGTTTTTATTCCATCATTATACATTTAAAATGGAAAATATGTCAAAAGGGACGCAACATATTAATTAATTAACCTTCTGAAAAATCAGTAAGCAGTGAACATTTTTTTTTTAATTTAAACCTGAAATTAAACCCTGATGCATATTTCTATTGACTTACTCAAACGATATTTATAATCATCAGATGAGAAATACTTCGTACTTTAAATGTGAATTTAAGGTTTGAAGCGACAGATAAGTTAGGCGGTTACCATCTCCCGCTAAACCCTAGCCGTCAAATTTTACTTCGCATGAGACGTTAATTCGAATTGCAATTTTCTACATGCATTAGAGCGGGCATTCAAAGAACCAGAGTCGCCTCTGGAGCAGAAATGTTCTTGTTTCTCGCACCATCCCCCGAAATTTTACAAGTACCATGGGGGCGTAGACCATATTGTAGAATCCCGATGAACTCGATAACAAGTTCTAATATGCACACATTTATCATTATTTATTTTGTCTTGACCATTAAACGTCGTATTCAATGTGTTCGCATTTAATCTCATCAATCCCAACATCACCGCGAGGTTTTTAATAAACAAAGATATTATTTAACTGATTGCAACTACACAATTCAATTAAGTATCAATTTATTATATTTTAACTCAGTGCGACGAATTTATTTTGCCCATCACTCTCGGTGTATTTTTATAATTGCTTATTTTGTATTTGTATCCAAGAACAATTGCGGAAGAAAAAGTACGCATGTATACAAATTTTGGTAAACGATATTTACAAGAAGATGAACTGATTATTATATAAAAATACATTTGCATCTTTTAGTTTTGATGCATACAATCCTTTTCACAAATAATATTAACTTTAATCCGAAGAAACCATTTATGTTTTGGAAGTTCCTTGCCGTATCAAGGTTTTCGAAAGGACGATGTTCATCTTTATCATACCTAGCATAAAACACTCATGCACCATCATTTACACGATAATTTACTATATCAGCAACTTCTGATCAACCCTTCGTCAGTTATCCTACATTATTTATTCATATTTAATTACCTTAGTGTTATGAAGGCTCATTTTAAACCGTCTAAACAGTCTCCATCCTTTGTGTTTGCCTTGTTCCGCAAGCGCAGCAAATTTATCTTCCGCTTCGAATCCAAACGAGTGAAATGAGCCTTTTTCATCAAGAAGCACGCTTGTCGGAGTTTTTAGTGTGACAAGTTTAGATGACGCACCACCTGAATACCAGTTCTGATTGGCATGCACTTTTGTTGGATCGTGCTTGTATGAATATGCATACCCACTGTATGTTGTACCGAAATCGAACGCAGCCACAACAAGAGTTGTATGGTAAGAATGGTCTGAAGTCAATGGATAGTATGTATCGTTGTACAAAAAGTAAACTGCAGTAAGATGTCAAACACGATATGGCGATAATTGTAAAAAAAAAAAAAGTTAATGTCAAATCAACGGTACACACTAACTTATACATGATGTACTTTTATTATATAATTAGTAATAGCTGTTTTATAGTAGGTATAATACCTCGAGTTAGTGAATTATATGGATACACACATTAATTTGAGCGGAACAAAAGATTGATTTGTAATTATATATTTAGCTGTATTTTCTGTTTCATAATCGCAGCTGTTGTAAACTGTTAAATGGCAACACATGTCGATATACCTATTTATATTTGTTTTTTCTATACATATACAAGTCATTTTTTTATCAAAAGAGATTTCGAAAAGTAATCATTTTACAATAAAAAAAGTGTTACATATCTACTATTTGTTTACGTGAGTCAGTAAAAACAGTAAAATACCTCATGCATTTCACGTATGATAACGCTCGCACATGCTGCAGATTAATATTCTGGTATACTAATAACATTTTGCAAAATATATATCATCAGGAGAGATCGATTTCATCCGAAAACAAACGTGACGAAGTATTGAAAAACTCAATTTTGAAGTTGTATATTGAAATGAATATTTTTAAGTTCATGAGAATAATGAGTGTTTTAAGTTTTGGTTTTAATGCTCCAGACTTTACATCAACTGAAAATGCCAGTGTATTTATTTGTAATGCATTAAAATAATAAGTCTTTATACCAGCATTGACGACGTCATCACACTTCCGAAGGGCCGGTGAATGTTTTTTTCAAACAGTGATATAAACAAATCATGTCTTATTAAAAATCTTTAAATCAGGTTACCAGTGAAATTTAGTTTGCATAAAAAGTAGAGATCAGTGGTCAATAAGTTCATATCTTTAAGGACATATAAATGATTGAAATGAAATCAATAACAAATAATTAACTGAAATAAACTTATATTCGCGGTCAGTTCTGAGTATACGTGTTGAAAAATAACATCGTCACTGACATATGTTGAACAATGCACACAACGTACCATTTTGTTTCTTTTACTTAAAAGTTTGACTTCGGACCTGATTCGGAGACATATTAGGAACTTCTTTGACTGATATGAAGGCTACTGACGAGATATAATTACTAGTTTGACAATATTGCAAGCAATACACGAGTTTCTATATGATTACGAATGTGTATTGTCATATCGTATGTTCTTATTGATTTATTAAAATATACAAGTTTGCCCTTATTTAAGTGCAAATAACATGATATTGTTTACCTCTAATAACAAATAACATGTCTGTATTATCTTAAAGTTGCCGGGTATACCAAAGTGTCCCAGATCAAATGTCTTACGGTCGGACAGAGAGCAATCATATGTCCCTAATGCAAAATACACGAGGCGCCTTTTTATCATTATACAGAACCTTAATCGACCATATAAAACATAAAATATGTCAGAATTATAAACATACCTGGGTCGTGTCCTAGAAGCACGGCGCCTTTCAGAACCGCCGATCCGGCATCTTCAGGAACTACAATATTGATTCCTGGCAATTCTTCTCGTAGCCGAAGTTGAACATACAACGATTCAGCAATACCACCGACGAGTAATATTGAAGGCACATCCCTATAGCTTTCCTGTCCTCCTTTTATGTGTTCTATAAGAGGTTTCGCAATCTGTTCAAACCATGAGGTCACTTCTGTTGATTCAATACAAATTGTGCCAGGAATTTTGCAAATGTGCAGGTTATTCACGGTCAGCGGCAAAGACTTTGGTAACGCTATATTAATATCGTTGTTCGAGTGAATTCCAAGTGATCGTTTTTGGGATTCAAAACTCCTTATCATTTCTAAATATTCTCCGTTGTTATTTACGTAGATGTTTTCTAATGTTTCTTTTCCAAGTACGTTCTCCATATACTGAAGAAAGTTTTGGTCAACAGAAACACCACCCCATGCCCCGACACGTACTTTGCTTGCAACTTTAATTTTAGCATCAAAGTATCGCTGGTGAACTGTTATATCTGTAGTTGCCCCTGGTAGTCAGAAACAATGAGAACAAACGTGTATAGTGTGAACCATTTTGCAGAGAGGTGCGTCATTCAATCTATTTAGAAATATTGTCAATTTTCAAATATAACAACAACGAATGAGATGAATATTTGAATATGAATATTTTTCTACCTCCAAGATCAATGACTATGTATTTTGATCCTGTCGTTTTCAGACCAGGGGCTGGGCCGCCCTCGCGTGTACACCATTTGTCAGCGGCTTGATCTTCGTACGTAATTGTAAGCCTGCCATCATCAATACCAGCCTTCAATTCAAGCATAATAAATTACCTATAATGATAATATAATAATAATTATATGTATAATAACCACTTAACAAATACTACAATAATATAAAATAAATAACATTAATGTTTGATTTCAGATTATTTTTTCATGATACAGTGTCAAGCGTATTCATCGTGTGATGTTCATTGGTCGTCCACTGTTGTTTAATACACTCACATACAGGCCCTTTATTTGTAATACCGTATAACCTTTTGTTAACACGATCAAAGAAAATAACTCATCAAAATACACATACATATTTTATATCAATGTATCATAAGATTGATAACAAAAAGTTTAAAAAACAAGGCATTCTGAAAACACTTTCTCAAGGATTGATTGACATTTTGACACTGACGTAATTTCTAACACATTGTTAAAACAAACAAATAATGCATCGCCCCGCACTTAAATGTTGTTGTACTTTGTGATAACAATTAATTATAACGTCAAACTTAGACGATTCTGTATTACTTGTTCTATTGAAATTCACGTATTCTGTGGAGCTGTAATCAAGACCTATTTTAAGCCACAATACTATGATTTGAATTGTCCGTTCCAATACGGCGATTCAAATTGTATTTATTTATGTTTTTGTGTGTCGTGTTTTGTTGTCGTGTGTCAAATGTTAATTCATTTTTTTTTTCATATGCGTCAACAAGACGTACTTGCATGATGATAACAATGATTTCATGCTGTAGCAACTGGAGTTGTACTTGTATTTTTTTTAATAATCTTTTAAAAATGTAAACATGTTTTTAAATCTTTAAGTGATATTAGACGCATTTTTCACTGTTGAATTGAGCTGAAAGGAATTAACAGGTCAAACGAGTTAGTTAAACTGTGGTAACTGATCTGCAACTCATCTTGCTTCCAGTTGTTTATAAAAAGTATATTATATTCAATTTTTTACGTGACTAACCCAGTCCTCTAAGTTAAGCCGAGCGGAACTGCCGCTTATATCACTTCCGCTGAACTACGTTACAATGAGAGGTGCGTCTGTACGACAACGCGATAAGGCGTCATAACTACAACGGTTATGTACAGCGTCTTGACAGTTATAGACATACACACGTGTTAACACAGGTAAATTCTTTGTTTAAACTTACACGTACAACGGGATATGGCATTTGTTTTCATTTATTAATGTTTCTTTACTCGCTACCTAAGCTATCGAAACATTTTCTAGCGTGAAATCATGATAAAAGAAAGAAGTTCATTGTAACGTAGTTCAGCGGGAGTGTATATAGTCCCAG
>VMBQ01002033.1:109659-144659 GCA_007657795.1 Dreissena rostriformis | reverse complement strand
TACTTTAAACATCGACTTATGTATAATAACTTATAGAATGACGTTTTAAGGGACTTGTTCACAGTTTGGCAAATTGACAATTACTCCAAATACTGTCACAAATTCAAAAAATGAATGCATACATTATATTCAAATAAGCGAAATAATACTCCTTATTGAGAATATCGTTATCGTTTTTAAAGGAATAATCATCAATCTAAATTGATAAAATTATCAAGCTGTTGTTACATTGTTCATCAAACATTTGGAAAACAAGTGTGTAAGTACAATAGCGTTGACATATACATGTATATCCAATCAAATATCTGCGTGGTCTAGTGATAGCACGAAATATTCTGTTTCGAAAAGTCCCGGTTTCGAATCACGGGTCAATAATATTTCAATTCAACCTTTTTCTTTTTTGATGCAATTATTTTCGAATTTTTCGAATGTCATACATTTGCTTATTAATATATTTAATGACACGTTCTCAAAAACAAGAAAATATGTGAACAAGTCAATTCAAAACCTTTTAACGATAACTCATGGCAGGTATTAAATACGATTATCTCCTTCTTATAGAGAAATACAATTTAAGAGTGGCAAAAACAAATTTAAACCCGACTGCCGTTTTTGTATTGTCTTTTGTCCGAAGAGGTAAGGATCGCATCATACAACTCTGCGCTATGATAACAAACATTTCATCCAAAAATGAACCAACATTGGCCTACTCTCAACATACATTTAGCACAATAAATAATGGTCTTAATAAATACAAGGTAGCAGAAGGATGAATAATTCGTTCTTTCTTAGATTTACATTTGAAGTAATCAAACTTTTTATTTTGCTCTTTCTTTCTATATATTATTCACTTACGAAATTACATAATTATTCCAGTTAAACTAATAATGCATTCATCAGAAGCATTTTGACTGTTCGACAAATGTCAACTAAAGAATATGAATATATTATTCACCTAAACCATACGATTTCTAGTGATCTAAGCTTGACATAACTGATCATTTAAAATCACACAAACATTTAAATTACTGGTGATTTATTCAGTTCATTGGTTAATTATTTTTGCATTACTTATTTGCATCGGTTGAAGCGTCTTATATCCAGCTTTACAATATGAAATCCGAGACAACATTTCGCCTTAAGTAAAGGTTACAGTGTTCAAGCATGATATACAACGCATTGACGCAAACGTTGCATATTAATGTCCAATATAAGAGGATTATCGACGTTATTCGATCGTCAAATGCAAATGAGGTGGTCTATACAACAGTTGAACATCAATTCTATTCGTAGAAGGATGCAGTTAAACTTTCGCAATGGAAAGTCTGATATTAACATGGATGTTCGTAAATTTAATAACGTGTGTTGAAACAGAAGGTAAGAAAAGAAATATTTGCATTAATGAGTAACTTATATATATTTAGTAGTTAGTTAAACATTTAAGAAGTTAATATAATGACAACATAGTGCTGTTTGTCAGTCAAGAAATTAATGAATTGTGTGGATGCATTTCTGAGCTTGTTAATATTTATATTATTAAAACAAGGCTTGTCACCATAGGATGACATATGCCTCCTTTTTCCACATTTTTCTAAACCTAAACGCAAAGTGTTTTTCCACATTTTTCGAAACCTAAAGTGTGCCGAAATTTCAGACGGACGGACAGACAGACGGACAGTGCGATCACTATACGCCTAACTTCGGGGGCATAAACATATTAATTATTGAAAGAAAAATAAGATTTTCTTATTAATACTAGTTGTTCCTTTAACATTTACAGGCATGCGTCTGGAACTTTCCTTCAATGTTCTGGGACCAGATAACAAATACCGCGCATTACCTGAAATTCTAATCCACAACAACAGCGCCGATAGATTGGAAATCATATGCACCGTTGCAGATGGTCCAGAACACAGACAAGTTGATTCGATATCGATATATAGACTATCAGGAAACGACATTAACACAACAGTGGCTACAATTCAATCGTACACATCCGATGGGAAAGTTAACCGAGAACCGCACTTGATCAGCCATGACATTTCCGTTACAAAAGCAGTTGGCTCATTGCTGGACGAAATTCCGTCTCTTGGGGTATCTATACAAGTGTCGGGACTGACTTGCGAGTTTTCTGCTATGTACAGATGTGCGGTGTTGTATTCGATCAAAGACGGCTCACGTGAAATTCAAGGAACGACATCTATCACAAGGAACATTAAACTTTCAGGTACCTTTTCATACATTTTCCAGTTGTTCAACATTTGACCAGATGGTTACAATGAGAAGACTAAATTATATGTTGTTACTTGCATGAATTTGACATTTGATGCTCAGAAAAAGATTATATTTTGTGCTGATGCTGGAGAGTGATTGAATCACACATAATTATACAAGTCTTGAAAAAAAACAAACGGACCCAGACCATCAAATGTTACAAATGCCAAGTTAGTTTAAATACAATAAATATATATATTGTTAAGCATAAAGAATATGGTAATGTATTTCAGTGATCTTATAGTAATAAATGAAACGTTAAAAACATACTCAGTGTGACAAAAGCAAACGAAACGGTATATAAACAAGTATTATTTTAACTGTAGTTATGTATAAATAATTTGCAGTCAATCCATCAACCCTGTCCTTGACTGTGATATATGATGACGACGTTGCCATCTCAAACGTTAAAGATACGTTATATGGGGAACATGCAGCATTGAAAACAGGAGCCGTCATAAAACTTAAATGCACGGCGAATATTGGCACTCGAACACACGCCGTTATTCGATGGAAGACCAGCACGAGTTTTGTAGATGGATCGCTGCTGCCTTACAAACCGAGAGAGTCTGACCACACGAAAGGATCGGCAGGGCTTATCAACGGATCCACGTGTCTGTACGAGAAAACCGACATAGTGAAATACACGATAACCGATGAAGACTCTGCTCGCCCTCTGACCCATCCTCTGCAGTTCCAATGTTATGTGTTATTACTCAGTCCTTTATGGGAAACGCCGGAGTCATCGAGGAAGAGCGTATTTGTTTCAGCCCGTATGTAACACGTTATGTTAAATTTATATACATATACATTTAGAATTAAAAACATATATTAATGTCACCGTTTATGTTTGGTGAAACTGCGCCACTTAAATACTTCTAATAATGATGCATTATTGTGAACCAGTTAAAATACGCGCGATCATACTTTGTTTAGCATTATGCAATTGATAGCATTCATGGTCATGTTTAAAGGGTTTCGTTTCCTAGGGTATTAATGTTCAAGAACATACATTTACAAGCTGTGCGTTTGATTTTACATATAATCAATGCTTTTGATTTTAGCTTTATTGCAAATATTGTGTTTCTTTTTTGTATTGTAGAAATGAGACATGTATGTCAAATATTGACTATTTTACTACAAATATTCTATTGACTTGCAGAACCCATGACTGCGGTTCAAACACCATCAATAACAACAGGAACATCTATGAACTCATCCGGTGAACAGGTTGCGCATGTACAAGGTAAGATTTGGATTGGTATTGGTTGTACATGAGCAATGAATTTGATATTAAAATTCATTTGGCGGGTAAGTATTCTTCACTACGTGAATAATCAGCCTTTTTGTACCCCAATTCGTTGTATCAGTAAGATAGCGTCTATATAGCTAATGAAATTGGCCAACGTTTTGATACATTCAAAAATGACCAATACATATACACACATAAAACATACACATTCAAACAAAAGTAACTACAAACAGGGGGCCGGAACCTCAAAAGTGGCCCAGAATTATCGACGCAACACACACACATATACCTAAATCAAATAAACATCATAGTTACACAATTTAAATCCATTTACAATAAAGGGAATATAATTTTAGCAATTGCGGTACCGTTGACAATACTCAATAATTGGATTCACACCAGTCTAGCAGATTTTTTAATCGTTAAGATCACCAACCAAACTCTTCTACTCGGGTTATTTTTATTTTTACACTCAAATTTATGTAATCGGTATTAATAAATGAAATATTGGACACATTGTAGGCAGCAAAGTGGGCAATGATGCATACAATAATCCAAAGAAATCTTTTACCATGATCATAGCTAATAGATTTGCTATAAAAACTGAACAATTACTGTTCTTGTAATGGTGCACGCATTCTTTAAAGGTAGGCTAGTCAGTAATTTAATTATGCCTGTTATGATTCTAGAAAGCAAGACATCATCAGAGACGGTGGCGATTTATATTGGAATTGTGATCGGTGTGTTGGCAGCATTATCAGCAATAATAGCTCCCTTACTGTTGATGAGAAAGTACAAGATTCGATTGATAATGCTGTGCGAAGATCGGTCTAAAGGTATTGTGATTATGCTGATTAACATACAAATATCAAAATATACCTGTGATGTTAATGTTTAAACACACCTTTAGTTTAAATCATTTTATGTTTAGCGGTAATAATCAAGAATTTCTCTCCTAATGATGTTTCTGGGGTGTCATTATTCCCGTGTATTGTGCAATCGAATTTATAATTTTTGTCTCTTGGCTATCGTGTAGCCTTCTATATAATCTTAAAACTTCATATCATTTCAGATAACGCCAATACGTAAGTGTTTAACCTTTTGATCATTATTCAATGTATTTAATTTGTTGTGCCTATTTATCTAATATGTTGATTGATTAATTTTCATTTCAAAATATGAACCCATGATTTATTTAAATGTAACTTATTATATAATGTAGACTACTAGTTCGCTAATCTGCCGAGTGTAAATGACCAGTTGTAACTTGTAAATCAGGAATGGCTATTATACGTTCATATTTCAGAGGTCGATAATACGGTCTTGATGCATATTCCATCTTACTGTAAATATTTGTACAACAACACTCTTCGGAACATGTCTTGCGACTTACCAATTGAGTTTGTTGGGAACATGAGTTTGGCCTAACAAAATGTTCACGTATGTTTTAGGCGCAAAGTCAAGGCGACTCTGAACCCGGTATACTCCATCTCATCAACATCATCGGAGTCATCCATAACAACCACGGAGACACAGGGTAATTATGAGGACCTCGGTACGTATGGCTCGCCAATATTAGCATTATGAACTCAAGAACCTTATAATAATATCTAATTAGGTACACAAATGTTGCGCTGTACTCAGAGTCAGTTGTGTAAGTTTAGTTTAAACCTGTTAATATACGATGAGTTGAATAGGAAACTATAAGCGTATATAGGTATACGTGCCATATCTTGAGGAGAGCCAATATTAGGCTTTGGAAAGAAACTGAAGACGTTCCCGTTCTGGGGATCGAACAGGGGACCTTCCGGTCGCAAGGCAAATACCATAACAATTTCACCAATCGACTCAACCGTTTTGTTCACGAGTTGAAAGATTCAATAAATGTTTTATCTGTTTTAATCTTAATATATTTAACTTGATTTAAGCAAGAAATGGATATCAATCCCCACGGTATTTATATTAAATTTATTGAACCACGCCAAAGTAAGGTTGAAGAGCTATACAGCCAAACATATTGCATGTCATTATAAAATCATTTGAAATCTCATTTTTGTATGCTGTTGAATCGCTTGTTAAAGGAACACTTTTCAATATTCGTTTGATCTATTTTACGCACTGTAAAATTATCTATGTAGGCATGGAAGCTACAATACATGAAAGAATTTGTATTTGGTGAAACAACAATGCTGTCCGTAATTGTGTAAGATGTGTCACGTGAAGTATTCAATTTCGTGTTTTAATATTGTGAAAGGCATACTTCATACGTGTATGCTTGGGTCAACACCCATAATTTCTGTTAAGTTTACACCGACGTACATGTAAATGGCAATTATATTGACACCACCTACTTGAATAATAAAGTCACTTGCCTTACAGTAGTACCTCAAATGTAGATATAAGTGTTTTATTTATGTACATTCATTATTTGTTTGTTTTAATAATTACTAATCAAACGTATGACCTTTTTTATTTCAGATGACGAAAGGTAAGTTAACGACCTCTTGTTTTGTTTACGATTGAATAGAACAAGGACAATACATCTGATACTAATTAGAAATGTACTGATGACATGACTGAATGTATCCCTGTGTGATTGGCATATAAATACAAATACTTAAATGATCTAACTTTCTAGTAAACTAATTTTTTCCTGTTATTAACCTTATGATAGTGATAATCGGATTATTGGGACGTTAATATATCAAGTATACTATTTTTGAATGACTTCGGTGTTAAATATTTCACATGTACGTATGTACGAAGCGTATTCGATATGATATACAAATCAAATCATTTAAAACATAAACATGTGCTTTAGTATTGTTCATAATGAGATTGTTAAGCAACATAATAAAAAGCATTTAATATGTAGCTACCATATATTTCAGCACGTGTCAAATGTATGAAACGCTTCACGAGTATCATGAAATCGACGACCTCCAGGAGTAGTGGGAGGCGAATATAAACGGTTTAATTTGGAGAGGAATTACCGAATAGAAAAACGTGAAATGCTTCGTCGTTTAAGATGTTTGTCCAAGTATTAGAAATGTATGGATTAAACTATACAACTATGCGTTATATTTACAACTGAAGTATAAACGCATGCTAGGTCAACTGAATCTTTGCCAACTATCTTCCGGCCTATTGCTTTAAACCATGCTGGTGTCAGGATTTACATGATACAAGACAATATAATTATTATGACAACAGATGGTTTACAAAACAGCGATTATTTTCTGGCGCATTTCAATTGAAAACGCACACATTTTTTCTTACACAGGTGTGAGATTACACTAATGGTAGTGGTTGTTTATAAAGTAATATGAGGTTTAGGCTCAGATAAAGGCACAAAACTAATTTATGAGAAGTCTATATGCATTTTTGAACTTACATTAAGTACTATAGTTTGTAGTTTGGCTTATATCCCAAAATGTTGTGATGTCTATTAATTTATACTCGTCAACTTTTACTCGTTATTATAGTGTTATTATACCCCAAAAAGACTAATATAAATCTTTCTGTATTCGAATTTTTTAGCTGGACTATGACAGCTCCTTTTGCAGCAATGTGTGCATTGAGTCTGACAGATAGCATAGATCGTTACTTGCGGACGGTTTTGCGGTTAATCTTTTTTAATACGGATTACCGACGGAGAAGTTTCATTGATTTTAAATTGTTTGATTTTCTTCAGACGCTGTTTTGCGACGTGCGTGTATGGATACGGATGTATTAAAAAAAGTCATCAATATGTAAATGCCAAAAACATTGTTTGGAACCTTGACCTTGCCATGATTATACTCATTACAATATTGCAAATACCGACGTAGTGAAACCTAGTAACATGTTCACTTTCAACTTCTAACCAATTGATGGGAGGAAAACTGCACTTGCAAATGATTTTGTTACGTTTAGTTTGTATGTAAATGCAAGCTACCTGATCCAATATGGATGCCAAAAAACTTGATTACACTCATCATATTTGTTAAGGTCATCTACTGTTTCCGGTCAATATGTTGTACTGTGTATGCTCTATAACCTTGTGATCCTTCTTAGATGCGCATATTTAATATCTTAGTATGTCCTTCTTCATCGTTTATATTTTATCTTTATTTGAATGTTTGACTGATCTCGAGATTGCAGTGGATGCCTTTAGAAAATTAATTAATCCGAGGATGTTGTCCTCGTTAATTACATAATACTCGTTCTCCACTTGCAAGTCTCGCCAGTTATCCCTTTGCTGTTCAACAAAATAATTGCAAATAGTTTGAAAGTCGTAACTAGCCTTACAGGTATTCTCGAAGACGTTCTCGAAAAGTCTGCAGTTTCCATAACCAATGAAGAAAGAATGGCTCTGAGCTTATAAACGACAATTATGATCATACAATGTCGTCTGCGTCAGCGTTTTAGTCAGTATTTGCTTTAGTTTTCGGACTTTTTGTTTGCTTTCTATTCTCTAAAATAAGTCATTCTATCAATATACACTTTCAGTTCACAAGTAAAGTCCAATATGTTTCAATAAGGCTGCTAACCCTGTGATATATACTCACCGATTTAGCTCGCAATTGTGTTCTTACATCGTATCATGTCTCTGTACTGCATGTTTTGCAGATGTATGCATCCGGTCGATTTATGTGTGGGTACGTCGTACTTAATAAAGAATTTGTACAGCCATCCTGGTAGCCCAAAACAAGCGACAAAATCAATCAAAAATGACCACAGAAGACTTCTTGTCTAGTTAGTGCAATTAAAACAGTCTGCTGGAGGTTTAGAAACAAAGATAATTGAAATATAATTCAATATGTTTTTCTTAAATTTAAAGCCCCATTAACAGTCAGAATCAACGAATATTTTGTGAAATATTTCGTAAAATAAAGTTGACCCATAAAAATCAGTGTTCCTTGTAGCAACATAGATTTAACAAGATACAAAATGCTCTTTTTTATTTTTTATGGGGCAATATATACAACACCTGTTCATGTACCATGTTAGTGTTTGTGTGTCGTATGAATAGATACCGTTGCGGGAAATCAAAATGGAATATATTGTACCACAACAAATACAAACGAGCATTCTGTATCTCGTTACATTTATGTTACGTCTGGCGTTGACATGAATGTTTACATGAATACATGTATATCGTTTTTATAAATGACACTGTTTTATTGATTGAAAAATACGAATGAAATCTATTTTATTAACTTGAATCTGTTACAAAGTTTAATCGAAGTTGGTATAGCTAAATACAACATTTAATTTATTGGATACGGGAAGACTTCTCACACGTTTTTTTTATAGTATACAGTGTATTATAAACGACATTGTTATTCAATTTAAGTATAAATTTCAATGCATTTTTACTATTTATTGTTCATTGTTTTCTCGTTTACTATATAACATGACAAACAATGTTGCTAACAAATAACTAAAAAAAATGTTATTTATATTCTGTGAATATTTTCAAAGTGTTTTGAGAAATCCACAATTCGTGATAATAGATCTACATGTTAACGGTAAAAAATGCAATAATAAATAACATGCGTTTAACTATAACTAGTTCATACACACTTTATCATATTCATAAACGAAATATATATACTGAATGCGTATATGGATTATGTGTGCGTATTATACAAAACAGTCAACAGTTATATATATTTTGACACGTACAGAATGTATCGAACACGAATTTAATAACTGCATTTTGAAAACTTGTTTTGAAAAGTTTCTCTGGAATCATATAACAAACAACCAAAAACTTCTATCAGATCTGTTGTTAAGCGATATATGGTTATATTTTCATTGTTTTTAATTCAAAAGCTGTTTAAATGAATATGTAAAATAATAAATCCAACGACAACTTAAATTTATTGTTTTCGTTTGCCCTACGGTTTATCAATATACGCAAGTAAGTGTAGAAATTTAATATATAGTTATCATATACAAGAAACACTTTTGTTGAAGTACTAGTATAATGCTGATTTGTTACTTATTTTTTTTTATTAATTATTAGTAAGCAAAAGCACCAGTGTCTTTTTCTACAAATTAATTTTAACATTGTATTTGTCTATTATAATACTCAAGGTTATTTATACCAATATGATGATGAAACATACAAAATTAGTTAAACGCTCTGAGTCAATGTTGAGTTATATACAACAGTTAATAAAGTTAAAAATAAGAAAATATCTAGGATCACAAATGGTGCATGGTGATGGACAAAATCGGTACGGTTGAAATCAGAGCCAGTTCGTGATATTTTCTTATTATTTCTAAATCGTAATCTGTGTTCAACACTTGAAAGGTTTCTAATCATAGTCATTTCATTGTACATTAAATACTTGCAAAAACAATATTTAATTTAAACAGAGATTCGCCTTTTTATCATTATAAACAGGCAGGAGGGGGGCTGCGCAGCCAAAACAGGAGCCGGGAGCATCACCCTGCTATTTCCCTCAAAATATATCCTTAAAAAATAAAGCCTCAGTCTGTGTTTTAAATCCTAATTCGGTGCCTCACTAGGTTACTTATACTCATACATATATGGTGTTCCAGTCGTTGTTTTAAATTGCATAACAAATTGCTACATGGCCTTTCAATAGTAATTAATTGAAGTTAAGCAAGATAAAACCTGTTCGCCAATCATTTAAAAGTAAATGTAATGCGTTTAATCTCATTTATAGCAAAGTAAAACATGTATGTTTTGCTAGTGTAACTTAAAATGTTTGAAAAAGAAACAATTGTTTATTAAACAGAAGGAAGGAGGCTATTAACAAGATAACAACAAGACAACTGCAATATACACATACAGACATGTATAAAATATCAATACAGCAATTGTTTACATCCTTAAAAAAGCAAAATAGAATTGCAAATTGTTACAGGCCTTTAGTAATACAGAGATGTTACGGTTGTGAAGGAATTAAAACGAACGTACATTATGTTATGCTGATATGATATTGTGTTGTGTCTTCGAATCTGCAATATATGAGCACTCAATTTAGCTCGATTATTTTGTCTTCAAAGCCACATAATAAGAGTATGCTATCCAAAGGCCATAATAGGACATTGTTGACAAGGTTTATCACATTCGGTTCAGCTTGTCAAGTATGAAGATAAGTCCAAATGACACCGTCAGGGATTGAAGAGGCGTGATGCGACATTGAGCTGAAAACATAAGTAGACAATAATTGTAACAATAAATACTTACTATTAAATTAGTTTCACATTAATTTATTTGTATCAAAATCGACAGCATCAACAACATCCTAGAACGATTTTATCACCAAATGTTTAAACATAGCAGAGTAACTTTTTAAGGGAATAAGTGAAACATTTAGATTTTTTAAATAATATTTCGGTAATGCATTTACTGAAAATATAATATTGTGTGGTATAATGTAATTTAATGCAACATATGCCTTTAGTTAAACAACCGTTAGTTGTTAAAGCCTGATAGATCGAGCTCCAGGCTTTAGACATATGACAATATTGAAATTTATTATTGAGTTCACAGTGATTCGTTATTACAAATGAAAAACTTACAAACGCTTCATTATTTTATCCAGCTCGTATATTGATTGGAAATTATCTATCCAAAAACTAAATTCATGTTATATATATTCTTAGTCACGTGAGTTATTTTTGCGTGTTATATGTATAGCAAAATTTATTTTGCATGCGAGTAAGTGGCTTCAAATATAAACATGTAAATTGCATCAAAATAGTCACCATTTAAAGACGAAGAAGAATCCCCTTTCCTCGTCTGATTTCCATTGGATACTTGTGTTGCTGCAAAGCAGATATAATAATTAAAAACTAATCGCAGCATTTTCATTCCAGCATGACTACAAATAAAATCTTTCTCGTCGTTGTCTTTAGTGCTAATAATTCGCCATTTGCTTTCTACGAAACACATCTTTTTTTATTTCGTGTTTCATGCATAAATGTGTTAGCACATGCAAACATATATTTAAAACGTAACCAATCGGAATTCTTGAGTGTATTGTACGTATTTTAAGGGCACTTTAAAAAAGATAGGATGTTAGCAACACTTTCTTTACCGATAATGTTTTTAAGATTATATCGTTTAAGAATTGAACATGTGCATCCATATATATAAAGACATTTCTTACTTGGGACATATTGCCTAGTTGTTGTAATTGTCGTTGTCGCTGTCGTTGTTGCTATCGTAGTGATGATGGCTTTCGGATTGTCTTCAAATATTTTTTCAATTGTTTATAAGTGTATAATGTTTATAAATAAATATATATATTGTCTTTGTCTTGACTTATAAATGATTTTTAGCATGCCATACGGTTAAAAAAGAGAATCAAAATACAATCTTATGAACATATATCGATAAATACTTACATAAATAAAGCGTCATTAATTTACATTATTATATAAGATATATGGTCCAATACAATTGATATCGATTATCTTCTATATCTTTTGAAGCATATCATGTTTCATTTTTTATAAACGGCTAGAAGCGACTTTGTATATATATTATTATTATTATTTGCTTACAAACTTGAATATAGAAGGTTTTGCTTGCATTTTCCGGTGTTTCAAAAGACGCATCCGCTATAAATACAAAGCACTGCAACTCAAGAGGGTAGTTTGACGTTAACATCTCGTCCTCCTCCGTAATGTTGTAGAATAGACTGCCCGTTTTTGCATGGTCGCACGCTTTGTCCAGCTGCGAATCGCTTTCGGTGTCCATCGATTCGTTTCTTATAGCGACACTGTTTTTGTTCCACTTGATGGTGCCATCATTGTACGTTCCAAGACTGGCAATACATTTCAGGTTGACTGCTTGACCACTCATGAAAGCAGATGGATTGGCTGCAGAGAATCCCATGTCTGTAATTGGCAATCCGGAAGATTCGTTGATAGCCCTCATGGCCAAGTTTGATGGTTGTGCTGTTAAACGATTAAGAACCCTATTATTTAAACGACAAAGTTAGTTGCTAAAAACATTTTCAAATCAGTTGTATAATGAGTTATATGTACACGTATCATACTTATAAAATCTAGACTGACTTTATAGTATTATAACAATAACAGTGTCCAATTTGACTCAAATAATTGGTACTAAATTCTACGATACCTGCAACCGTAAGACTTCTGTTTGTAGATATTTCGAAAGGCTTGTAGCCGTTCGTTACATAAATAAGAGAGCATTTGTAAATTGTGGTATCATCACATGACAAATTTGAAACTCTTAACGATATCCCCACTGCTGGTTTCGTTTCATGAAAGTTACCAATAGGTATAATATCCGTCGAATCAGAAAGTGCATCTAGTATTGGTTTGGCATCAGCCGGTTTCAGACCTGACATATAGACTAGTCTTTGAACATCTCCAGTCTGATTTATTGTGTTAATACTTAATAGGATGAATGTTCTTAAATTAGGGATAACAGAGACGTTGCAAAGAACATTAAGGCGATCCACGCTTGTTGTATCGATTTTCACACCAGACACCGGTTGAGACGTATTATCGGGTAACTGTATGTTAAAGTCCACTGACAGCATATTGTCTGAAATATAAATGTGCATGAACTTTAAGAAAGTCACACAGGAGCCATCAATGAATGAGCAATTATGGTACACAAGATATGATATAGGAACTGTAAAACTTCAGACAAATTATCTGCAGTAATGTTGTTTTAGAATATTCCTGTATTTTATGTATAGCAAGTACCCTATTGGCTGTTTTTGTTCAGGGCAAAACATGCAAAACAACATTTCCATAAATATGGTCAAGGCTGCAATCATCACATTGGAGCGGTAAATGAAGTGGTCTACATCGGTTCGCTTGATAGGTATGTCAAACCTAACACTTATCCCATAATTCATCACACACAAAAACTAATGTAAATAAATATAAATATCAACACATTGCAGCTATAATCACAGCAATAAAAAAACATATAAATATCATAAAATTGCAATTTACTCAATGGTTATATATAAACAAGATAACAGAAATAAGCTGTATGAGGCAAAGGGATGTGAAATTAATACAAGTATGAACTTAATAAGCCTTGAATTTTCAGTATCAAATTTGTAACACGTCTTCTCCTAAAGTCGGTTTTAGGTTTTAGTGATGTGTGTCAATTCATTATATATATATGTATATTATTTGGACATTTTCGATTTTTGTGTCCGTCTCATTGATAAAGAGTGGTTAATTGTATCAGAAGAAGAATGTTAACAAGCTATGAAATTCGAGGTCTTTGCATTTGGTTACGTTTACAAAATGTAACTATGTGGCTGAGAACGAGATTTTTATGAATTAACGGTATGTTAAATATGTAAGTGATATGTTAACTTATTAATGACATACTGATTTAAAAACAAAAACAACAAGATATACATATATATTTTCCACATAATATATGTACCAAAAAATCACAAATGTCAATCAAAATGTATGTTTGTAATTATTGAATGATTAATTACCTGTTATGTCGGCAATGTAATAATAAATCTGTTAAAAGATAATACTATTATATTGTCAAGATAAACAAAAATCATAAAAAAAAAAAAAAAAATAATCTGAACCATCCAGAAATGCACACTGACCAAAACATTGTCAATGTGTTAAATTGAAAAAAAAATATGACGTATAATTCTCATTAATTACTTGAGAACACATGTATTCATTGCCAGCACAATAGTGTTAAGAAGAAGAATTATATATGCTGGTTACACGGTTATCTCTTTCCTGACCTGACTACTTCATGAAGAGCGTAAACTTGTGTCCATTGAGTTACATAATACATTTTCCTTTGAATACAAAATTATGTGGTTTTTATCAAAACATAATTTCTTTTAAGATGATCATTTATTTTATTACAGGAAAAATAGAATAAATACTGGAACACATACGGTACACAATCCGTATGTAAGTCTCATCATACCTGCTTATTATGAGCAGTTAACATAACTTAATATATATCAAAGACACACAATTTGCACAAGTAATGAACATCATTACGATCTAAATGATATGACGAAAACATATAAGCAGACGACATTTAAATTATTGTCAAAGGCTGCAACATCATTATATGTAGTTTCATCTAGATTAACACACCAGTGTGTAGTTGGTAGTACATTTCAAAAGCGACTAACAAACTTGTGTCTGCCTACTTTTGAAATAATCATTGATTTCATTTTCAACATGATCATGAACACAGTCATTTACATCAACATCCACAACTATAAATTAAGACTATAATAGCAACATTTAAACATTTATACTTAAACTTAATAAAGTCATCAAATAAATTAATAACATTTCTCACACATTCATTTATGTTGTTATAACGTATGTAGTTGTCATTGCTTACATGGCATTCTGGGATTGTCATAATACTTGCAAAACACATTGGATTATAAAATCATTTTCGGTCCACAGACTATCAGTGGTCAACTAATCAATAGTTTAATTTAACTGATCAATAGTTAAATTATCATCATAAAACATATTTTGAAAGAAGAATATTTTGATGGGATTTTTTGCACAAATTTGTTTAAACGAAATATTTATATAGAAAAGTGCAACAAAATGGATAATGAAACAAAAGTTTTAGATTTTGATAATTTCCGTGTAAACCGAAACAGAAATATCGTCAACAATCTTGGTAATGACATCCAAAACGGCCCATACACACAGCATGATTGAGGGATTTGATTACATAGAAAACTGTCCCAACAGACAAAATTTGCTTTTGTTTTGTAAAACAAAAAAAAACGCAATAGAAATCATATCTTGACAAAAAGCAGGAAGTTTATCCGAAACTTGACCATGTCATTATATGCCTTACTGTATCAATTATTATATACGCTGAGGATANTCAAACGTCATATAGGGGGACATTGTGTTTCACAAACACATCTTGTTAAATCTCACTATGACTTTGAATTACTTGTTCATTGGTTGTACTTGATATAATTATGGTACAAATATGAACTGATCTATTTTTTTATCATGTTAGGTTTCACATGATATGCAAACCCATCTTAAATCTCTTCAAAATGCTTTTCATTAATATCAGTTGTGCTTCAGTTGTTATTAGTTTGCATGTTATTTTTAATAAATTATATGTATGTGTACAGGTTGGTATGTATTGAATTAATGCACCTTGTTTTAACTTCAAATACAAAGTAGAAAGATCTGACCCTGAATTTGTGCGGGACGTGTTTTTATATAGAGCGTAATAAATTGAAAGATACCCAATATAAAAAAGTTAGTTTTTTCGTCAAAAATATTTTATTTTAACATCGTATCCTATAAATGATATGCTGCTAAGATTCTTGAAATTAGTTTAGGGATGGCTGCAAGGATGAAGTTTGTGATAATTATAAGGTTATTTCCTTATGTTAAAGTAAATGTTTTTATATTTTCAGCAAGAGTATAAATGTGGGGACACCCCTAGTTCGTACTACTCCATTGGTCGCACAGTGGGAATCACGCTGAGCAGACGGGACCAGTCCACCACTGCCTACAGCTTCACCCTCAATGTGATAGTGGTGCCAAGTAGGTCACATGCTTTACAATGCTTGAGCAGGGATTTCAATTGAAGCAGAATCCTGCTTTTTGATGCAAGCATTTTGCAACTTTTGTCACTTTTGACTTCTCCAAATTATTTACCTTGCATCATTTTGATGCAAATGTTACCATGAAAATAACATAACATGTATTTAATATTACACAAAATGTTGTTAAAGCAAGCAAGTTATAAAAAGCAACATTTGAAGAACAATCAGCAAATATCCAGAAACTAAATATCTAGACTTCAGTATTCTGACCCCCGAAAATTTCAACCACAGGGTTGTTTGACTCCTGGTTTTCAAAAGCTATTGAAATCCATGCTGGAGGCTACATTTTGTTGTTTGTTTTTAACAATGACACATCTTTGTCTTCCAATCAATGAGTTAATTGGCATCGATTGTAATAAACATGTAAAAAACATAGAAAATTGGTGTTAACTACCCAGTTGCAGGTCGAACCAAGCAAAATTAAGAAATGCATTTTTTTTTAATATTGGAACTTTTAAAAAAATGAAAGTGAATCTCCTTTGTTTTCATAACGGATTGATGCAATAGAAAGATAAAAATTATACATTAAGTTTCAATCATGGTGATAAAATTGGCTGACAATATCAGTACAAACCAACATTTTGGTATTTCTTTTACAAACTATTTTTAACATATAATAAATAATGTGTTTTTTATGCCCCCTTCTTCGAAGAAGAGGGGGTATATTGTTTTTGGCCTGTCTGTCTGTCTTGTCATTCTGTCTGTCCAAAACTTCAACCTTGGTCATAACTTTTGCAATATTGAAGATAGCAACTTGATATTTGGCATGCATGTGTATCTCATGGAGCTGCACATTTTGCGTGGTGACAGGTCAAGGTCATCCTTCAAGGTCAAAGGTCAAAAAACACAATCCAAGGGAAGTAATAAGCTTTAAAGGGAGATAATTTCTATACCTGCCAAATGATAAATAGAAATTTTATTTCAAAGCGAGCAGTAGGGGGCATTGCGTTTCTGACAAACACATCTCTAGTTTAATTTATTTTCCAGGATTATAAAGCACTTGATTGAATGACTGTGTTGTGTCTTACAGGGGACCGGTTCCCTCCAGCCTCTGATTCCAACCCAGCGGGTGTCGGGCTCATAGCCGGCCTTGTGGGCGCCGTATTCGGGCTAATCTTCATAGCGTCCTGTATAGGGATTTGCTGCTTCCGCAAATACAAAGCCCGCGGATCATCGAAGAGTCCCTACCTTTACGATAAAAACAAGCCAAACCTCGATAACTCTGAACATAATACTAGTGCAAGTGTTGGTTACACAAATGAGAGTCTCAATGGTTCCCCGTTCTCCAAGAAGAAGCTTCTTGCTCACTCGTCCGACAGCAGTGACGAGAACAAAGACTTGCGGGCACCCAAGAGGGAGTTTAAGAGTAGGTTCAATAGGGGAAACACAGCAGGAAATGGAGAGAACGCTAAAAATGGGAATGCGTTTGTGATCCCTCCAGCGCCCCCAGCCCCTAAACTGGACATTCCAAATGGCAGACAGGGGTCGGCCAGTGAGGACCTGTTTGGATCTCAGGAACGGGGCATCGATGTGGAGGTTAGGCCTAAAAATCCGCTGATGGGAGCATTGAAAAGCAATCCAAAATTTCAGAATACGTTCAGCTCTACTGAGCGTGATGCTGAAGAGAGAGCAAAAAGGATTTCATCATCATCTTCCGTTGAAAAGCTGGGCGAGGCACCTAGACCTCCTGGAAGTAACGGCACAGCAGCCAAGCCAAGTCTTCCAGCAGTGCCGAAGTCTCCCAAAGGAAGGAAGCCTAAAACTGCGGGGATTTCACGCACTCCTCGGGGGCTGTCCATGTCCGATGAGGAAGTGGCGCAGATTGAGCGGGGGCAGCCGCGGGACGGCCAGGACCCGAATATCCGAGTTCTCCATGACAACAGTGTATCATCCTCATCAAGTGACATAGTGCCTATCAGTGTGAAAAACAATTCAAACGAGAAGCGTAAACCGGACACTAAGCATGGTTTAAGGCCGGACAGGACTGCCAAGGGAAAGAAACAACAAACACAATCAGTGTC
This sequence comes from Dreissena rostriformis, assembly GCA_007657795.1. Taxonomy (NCBI): domain Eukaryota; kingdom Metazoa; phylum Mollusca; class Bivalvia; order Myida; family Dreissenidae; genus Dreissena; species Dreissena rostriformis. The sequence continues at coordinate 126,495 of VMBQ01002033.1, read as the reverse complement.
CAGTGCCCTTGACCCAGATCCTGTGCCCAGTCAGCGGGGCCCTGCTAAAGACCGGTTGCAGTCGACGGACGGGGAGTCAGAGAGGCCACCCAGAAATCCGAGGGAACAAGACCGAGAGCCCCGTGAGCCGTTTGAGAAAATGGGGGCGGGAAGATACAGCAAGGGGAAAGGTCGAAAATCGCCACGTCCTGGAAAAGGCTCGGGTATGTTAACCTAATGAAAATATCTAGTTTTGATTTAATGCAGTTCTGTTTTGAACACTTTTTGAGGAAATGGTGCTTGTAAATTCAAATTTGTAATATGGATTTTCCAGTTAAAGATAGAGGTTATGTTTCACACTTTTAACTATTAAAAAACATGCATTTTTCAACAACAAAAAACATTCTTTGTGTGTTAAATACAAGTGCATGTTTACTATCAGGTCGCGGGTTCAGCCATCGTAGAGGGCGAAGTGCTGATAGGTTGGACCAGCGACCCACAACACCAACCAGCAACTTTGGATCCATGGAGGACCTGGAATCACTTCCACGTATGTCACTGTTCAATTATTGTTCTGTTGAACAAGATTTCTTGTGTTTGAAGTTTGCTGTCTTGTTGTAGTTGGAATGAAATTTTTCGAAGGTTGATCTTCAGAAATGCTAGAGTTGCAAGTCTAGATTGATTGCGTTCGATTTCACAATAACAATTTCCTAAAATTGTGTATGTTTTGTGTTCATGTATGTTGTATTGTATGTGTCTTTCTTTAAAGCCACACACATTATTTGGCATAGTAAATTTAAGTATAAATTAGAAACATATTTTATCTATGCCAATTAGAATATATCTGGTGGTAACAAGTTAGAAATCCGTCTTTTTTGCGCTTTAAAACTTAAAAATTATCGCGTTTGTCGAAATGGACGTATACGTCTAGAAATCCTACTTTCGGTTTTAAAAGAGGTACTGTTTGAAAAATAATAAATAACTTGCTAACTAAGCTATAGAATTAATTTTATCTATGCCAATTAGAATATATCTGGTGGTTACAATGTAGAAATCGTCTTTTTTGAGCTTTAAAACTTAAAAATAATTGCTTTTTTTGTCGAAATGAATGTATACGTATAGAAATCCTACTTTCAGTTTTAAAAGTGGTACCGTTTGAAAAATAATAAATTACTTGCTAACTAGGCTATAGATTTAATGACAATTTTGCACACATTCAAATTGCATCTATATGTATTGATTAACATGTATTTCATTTCAAGGCTTTAAAAAAAAATTAATTAAATACAAACTGTTGGTCCAGTGTGAAATTTGTCAATATTATAAGAACGAGTTTATTTAAGCAGTTGAAAATAAACAATTTAAATAAGTTGTTCCCCATAATAAATAAGTATATTCCCCACCTGTTGCTTTTCTAAAGCAAGCATATATGGTCCAGTAACCATTTATCATGCTTAAATTCCAGTTTGATAGCTTTATTAAAAACATGCATAATTTAATATACATCGTTATCTCGTTTATTGAACTGGACATTATATTTCAACTTGACTCGCACCATTGAAACCTTGTTACTAATTACAGCACTTCAAAGAGCCAGCTCAAAGGCGTCCTTATACTCCTCTCGATCATCCCTCTACGACCGACGCAGACGACGGAAAGGTTCCACAGGCTCCTACGTGAGTTACCGTGACGACCTCTCTGTGGGCCAGTTCTCAGATGATGACGAAGACTCTGACGATGGTTATGTTAAACCGCTGAGTCGCAGGGATAAGGAGAGGATGTACCGCTCAGACAACGACCTCGGGAGACGAAAGGGAAAGGAGATCGCCACACAGACATTAAGAGAGACTGCAACTCAAACCGGGGAAGGTGTGGCAGTGATTGTTGAGAATAAGAGACTGGTGAAGAAAAAGAAAAGGTCGAGAAATGTAAGTAGTTCGGGTACACAGACTGGAAAGAAAGATCCGAAAGAGGCTAAGTTGCGATCAAAGTCCACTGATCAGGTTGACGAGAAAGAGGTTGAAGAAAAAGATACGGTGATTACAGAGAAAGAGAAAAATAAGGTGGTTACAGAAAAAGAGAAAAAGGAGACTAAGAACCGAAAGACAAAGCGTGCTAAGAGCGTGAATGCTCTGGATACTGACGAGGATGAGGTGGATGTTGTGAAGCCCAAACCAAAACCTAAACCCCGCAAATCAACAAGCAATATGATTGATGATTTACCGAAAAGTGCTTCTCAGGGGAATTTAGTGGATCCTAACCTCAATCTGTACAACCCAGGAATGGAAGGATTTCAGCACCAGCAAGTGCCAGTAGGATATCCTGCAGGCCCAGGCATGATGCCAGCTGGTTACCCGGGGCAACCAGGCGTTGCTATGCAACAACCGTATCCCATGTATCCACCACCGAGTTACCCGGCAACCCAGTACCCACCTCAGACAATGGTTAACGTCCCTGTGCATGTTCCCAAACAGAGGAACAAATCTAACTGGGAAATGTTATGTGAGATGACTGATGGGCAAAAAGCAAGGGACGAATTTCCTGAGACAGCATCAGTGGCTAGCTCAGTGTTCACAAACAATCCAGCTTATGGTAACCCTCCTGGAAACCCTTACTATGGAAACCAGCAGTTTTACAACTATCCTGCCCCACCAGGGCCCATACAGCAGCCAATCAGACACATCAGCAGTACGCCGGAGTATGAAAACCCTTACACGAGGGCAAAGAGTTATGAAAATACGGACTTCAGGGCAGGGCAGGCATCAAAACAGCAGCCAACTCAGAAATCTCAACACAGCAGTGGAAGTGGAAGTAGTAATAGTAAAGCAGAGAGTATTGTATAAATGTGCTATGTTCAAAGTTAATTTTTGAACCTTTTTTGTTCATATTTTTGATAATCTTACCAGAAAAAATACAAGTAGATTATTGCAATTTTGTAGAGCCCCATAGTTAATTTTTGAACCTTTTTTACATATTTTTTATTACCTTACGAGAAAATATACAGGTACATTTGTAGTTTATTGCAATTTTGTAGAGCCCCTGAGTTAACTGTGATGCCAGTTTAGTGTTGTGAAACTTTCGATTTTAGTGTTTTGTTAATATGCCCTTTAATGTGAAATCGTGATAATATGTTGTAAGTTCCTCAACTTGTGACAGAAAATGTTATCATTTGAGACAGAACTTTAAGGTTGAATCATATATTAATGGCAGGGATTTTTCACCTCATATAACAGAAGCCTTAGGCCGATTCAAGACCACTTCGCCATGAAAACAATTCTTTACATTCCCCTAAATCAAAACTTACACCAGCCTTTTCATTTCCCAAATCATCTATTTAAACGATAAATCTTTCCTAGATCAATAGGCTAGGCCTTTTTCCAATGAGAAGAAAAAGCACCTGAATTGTTGATGATAATGTATTTAATATTTAAATACATTTGGCATACAAACAATTTGATATTGAATGCAATATCATATTTTATCTATTATCCAATTAATAATTTTAAGCGATGAAGTTGTGAAATACTGGCCTCATGAATGTTACCCATGAACAGCAAAAAAGTGGTTGATTAAATAATGCAGATGTATGAAATACGTTCAAAAACATTATACATTGATTCGGTTGCATAATTCCATGCTGATTTCTTTACAATCAGTTTGATTCATTCATCTCAGCTCAATGTACAGATATTTGCTTTTATTGATGTTGATTCACAATTGAAAAAATGTACATATCATCTAATTGCAGTAATATCTGATAATACTGATTCCTTCAATACAATAATTATTGTAACTCAAATGATTAGTTGTTTTTTGTCTATAGTAATTTTAGAGAGACTGAGTATATGTTAGAATTGTGAATTAGTTATTGCATTGTGATTAGGTCTATAGTTATAGGAAATGATACATGACAGTTGCATGTGATAGTGTTGTGATATTTGTATTTATAACCATCTGTCTTCTGAAAAAACATTATACATAACTGTTGATTTTGATATTCTTATCACATTATATACTAGCATATGCCAGTCTGGCAGGCTAGCTCAGTTGATAAAGTGCTGGACTACAAATCAGAGGATCACACGTTTGATCCTTTAATACAGGGCCTTTTCTTTATATTTCATTTGTTTTGATAGTCTAATTGCTCCTTTAATTGGTGTCCTAAATAGTAATGTGGTGTGTGTTGTTAGAAGCTGTTTCATGTTTTTAAAGTTTTATTCAGTGATCAAACAGCATTCATAAAGTTAATTAACAGGCATTTCTGTAATTGGCAACTTTTACTGCATAGCGATTTTTCATCTTAATCAACTGGTATGGCAGCATAATTTTTTACTTGTCTTGTATTCAGCACTATGTTGAGTCTGTGCATTAAGATAGCTATATGTAAATACTTATATAACACATAAAATGTCCAGAGACAAATAGGCCTGACAACATTTAGATCAATCTCAATTAAGATTCACATTATAGTTTATAATCATATTTTTCAGTGACATATTCATAATTTATTGATTTGAAAAACTACAGAACAATATATGTTTGCTTCTTTTAGGCAGGTTAAAACTATAAATCAGAATTTAAAAAAATATAAAAGTAATATGTTTTTTAGAAGTACATTTGTATATGATTTGATGTTGTCTGGGGTGGCAAAATCAGTAATGATGGCCCTGTGTCACAGAGCACTGAACTGACAAGTGGGATATTGCCATTATTTTCACTATACCTGGGTATACATATGTACATGTAAGTGCTTTACATACTACACTGTACTGTAGTTGCACCCCATTGTTTTGTGCAGGCAGTTACTTTAACTTCGTTAAACACTTCATTTGTCAAATCATTATGGAAAGCAGGAAAGGCATTAGTGTGCATTAGAGAAACTTATTACAAATATCTTCAGTTTAATTGCGTTTATCTAACTTTAAGTTATGCCCCAACAGGCAGCATATCCTGATTGTTTGAAAAGAAGCTTGTTAGGCTTTTTCATGCATAAAACATTTTTAATTATGAAAAAACCTGTCTTTTGCATAATATGGAATATGTCTAGTCACAATTATCATGAATTGTAACTAAAACATGTATTATGAAACTGATAAACTTTATTGTATAATGGTTACATGCTTGATGTCAACGTGGCATGTTCAAGTATTTTCTACGTGTGGACAAAATAAAGTATCACCCTCAAAGAAAGCAAACTGTATTCTGTTGTGGGGGTATATATTGAATCCTCATTCCCAATAAACAATGCTCCTTTGTTACACACTATAATTTTATTACAATCAACTTTAAACTCCAATAAGCCATTCACTTCAAAGTCATAGCAGTTGATATTGCAAGGTGATATGGTAATTATGAACAATGTAGGGAAAAAAAAGAGCTATTTGTAATGAATCATTTAGTTACAAAGTTTTAACAGATTATACACGGCATAACATACATTGTATATATACCCAACACTTAGAAACCCAAACAACAAGAATATGTAGACACATTTCTTCCTTATCTAGTGCCATGTTATATTACCAAATAGTTGTGTTAAAATTTTAGGAATATTTTTTATATGAAGCATATAACTGAATGGTTGTATAACTTTGCGTGTCATCGTCCCTGTATTCATGTAAACATTACTATGTTTTTAAGTATAGATTGAATTTGAATGCCTAAAATTGAAACTTATGAATAATTAAACTGTTTGCATTAGTGTACTGTTTTAACCTCATAACTTGCACATAATCATTAGGTCTGTTTTTTTTGTAGCATTGTAAGAACCATCTCCGCTTCATTCATTGGCATCGATTGTAAATCGTGTAATTAATATTTTATATAATCTATATAGCTGTACATTATTTTGATTAAGCCATTACTGTAATGTTCCATACTCTATATAAAATATATAATTTTACATTTATAGATATATGTTTGCAATGTTTTACGTTTCTATTTTTAATCCCCCGTTGCAAAGCTGATGGGGTATTATAGGAATGCCATTCTTCCGTCTGTCCATAAGGCTTTCGTTAAGGTCATTGAGATGATATGCAGTTGGCATATGCATGAGTAAGTCATTCTTGCCCAAGGTCGATGTGATAGTTAAAGGTAAACAGTCTGAGCCTCTATGTTTGTGTCCGGTCCGTATCTCTTACACCATAGAAGGATTTGGATAAAACTTGGCTACAGTGTTTAGGCCATTGAGGTTATGTGCAAAAAGCATAAATCAGTCATGCCAGCTCAAGGCCAAGGTCACATTTTAGCCTACATTTACGTTTCTGCTCCATATCTCATGCCCTGTGGAGGATTTTAATGAAACCATGTTTAGGTTATTTAGTCGATGTGCAGACGGCATGAGTTTGTCATGCTGGTTCAAGGTCAAGGTCATGTTTCAAGGTCAAAGTTTTAACCCTCTATTTTCTTGTCTGCTAACTATATATATTTCACCCTTTGATGGGCTTTCATGAAACTTTGGTTACAATGTTAAGCTCATTCATACAATTTGAAAAAGGCATAAATTAATAACCCTTCCTCAAAGTTAATATTTTAGCCTTACCGTAATTGTTTTTGGTATCTACTTCATATTTCCTTACCGATTGCAGGATTGTCATAAAAAGTTAATTTAATTCAGCAGATGTCCAGCAGTGACCAGTCAGTCATAGTGGCACGCAATCAAGGTCACCGTCACTGAGGGGGATAATGCTGTCTCTTTGACTGCCTTGTAGTATTTTATGGTGTATTTTTATTGTAGATATCACACTTTTGTATTATAAATAAAACACTTTTTTATAAAGCATCTTTTTGTCTTGAACCCAATACTTGTTAAAAAATCTTTTATGTGTAATTGACTTTTTTACTAAATATACCTCTTTGTATGTTACTATTTGTGACAATGACCCTTGTTTCGGAGTAAAATGTATGAAAAGCGCACAGAAAATAGACACAATCACAGGCAATCCATATACAAATGCACAGGGGTGTACGCTGCTTAGTTATCTTTGCATGATATTTGGTATACTTTGTGTGCTAGTTGGTTAAATAAGTTAGCCCATATGCATGGAATTTAGTTATTGACCATTACACATTGGTAAAACAGGGTGCGTTTTTTTTTGGCGTGCAATTTTATTTAAAATTGAAATCGTACATTTTGACATTTTGACAGTCAACACGTTATTTTTTTAACAGTTCTAATGACCTGTTTAGAGATTAAGCAAATGTTGAAACATGTATACAATATCCCATTGTCTTCACATTGTCGAATAAATAATAGTGGAACAAAGATGATCCTGTGTTTCTGTAAAGACGCATGGTTTGAATTCCATCCATTTCATTTTCATCGCAAAATTTATTTCCAACGTCTGCCTTTGAACCACGAATCAATGAGTGTATGTACATATCAGATATTACTATATGTTTTGCGCAATAGTTATTATCCATCACAATAAATCTCAAATGTTGCAGTCTTTTGTGTGTTTGGCACTAATACATGGATTGATAATTCTACCTTATGAAATGCCTACAAACAATTCTGAGACTGCATGCGGATACTTCTTAGTTTCTGAGCCTTCTATGTAGGGTTAACTAGTCTTCTATGTAGGGTTAACTAGTCTTCTATGTAGGGTTAACTAGAGCTTGTCAAAGTGGGGACGAATATTTCCGACGCCGCGTGTCGTATTGTGTAGACATTTGTAGGGATGGGAACGAATCGTTGAATTAAATTCGAAAACACGTTTATCCTTAATTGAATATTCGATTTTGTAAGCCAATAGATCAATATATCCGAACTTTTCAACGTCCGAAACAATAGTGATGTCTTCACATAAATAACTATCAACGTTATCTTCTATGCAACTTCACATAAGTGGGATAAATAAGTCATTACCGGTATTTCAAAACAATAATATTGTTTCCATAAGGTATATTTAAAATAATCATTTATTTATTTTTTTATTATATATAGTATGACTATTGTGAAGAAACTTTGGAAACATTTGATATTGTTGAACTGCCATTAAAACAATATTGCATAATACCCACACATAGATTATCTTGTATCTAACATCTACAGTTATTCTTAGATCATTTCTCAAATATGTAATGATACTTAAATGAAACTAAAACGAAAAAAAAAACGAAAATGATGCAATAATCATAGGACATTTTCAAATTTCGCAATGAAATGTCTTTCTGATGTTAACAGTGATAAACTTACATATCAAATAATTACATCCAGTGTCTATAAATAAATGTTGTTTTCTCATTAATTTAATGAAAAGAAAGCATGTTTCATGGTGTGTTTTTTAACCAAATGTCTCAAAGAAAATTCTAAAATTAAAACTAAGAATGAATGGAATTCGGAATCATTCTAAGAATGTACGCACACCAATTGTCTATTACTTTAATTTTTAGCTTAAATATGAAATTCTGAGTTAATTTGCTAGGTTAAATATACTGTATAAAAACCATCCTGTATTAGCCAATAATTATATTATCATAATGATAGCGTCATCAAATAATTGACTAATACACGACCGTCGTCTGAACAAAACTTAAGTACTACCCTGTGGTTGTGCCAACTTCTGTTTTTATGCAGAATATCAATTATTTCCGTACACGAATCGAATATTCAAATCGAATTCGAATATTCGGTCGGTTTTCTTATATTCGAATATTCGTGCACATCCCTAGAAAAGTGTAACAATCATACAATTGACATTTTACGTTGAACATGCTTTAATGTCGGATAAAACCTCGCACGTGCCCAACTTCATATCCCAAGGAACAACGCATGCACGTTTGAATAATGTATTTTGATCAATGTAGAGTTATTTATCAGACAAGTTTGGTTTTCGGACAGACGGGCTGACGCCTATGGCGATTCCAGTACAGCCCAGTAACGTATCGGTAGGATATTTGGAATTAAAATTGCAATAAATAACCATGAACCGTACACAAAGTTATGTATGCTTGTATTTTTACATAAAATTGCTGCGACAATATTAATGTATAATAAAATAAATAAAAACAACGTGAACAGTTACTGCTCAGCAAAAATGCATTCATCACAATAAACCGCGTAACACAATGCACACCAAAAGACGGATTCGAGTTCTTGTATTGTGGTCAAAAGCGTTCAATAATATAAGCCACAACCATCAAATTGAAGCACAACAAGACGCCTGAGTGCTCCCTTTGATACACATCGTTTTATAACAAAAAATAAATTAAATACATAAATGATGTCTTTTTGCCTTAAACCTCGGTTTTCGGACGTTTTTCAAGCCACTTAGCAATTCGTGTGTTTTTCTTGACATTCTCGTGGTGTTTCAGCAACTTTGGGTACGGTTGCCATAACGACTGTTGACCCATTTCTATGATGCAGTCCACCATATTGAACACCGCGAGGTCCGCAATCGTCAGCTGAAGAAGGGAGACAACCGTTGTCGTATTACTTATTTTAGTGAACAATGTTAGTTACGCACGGAAATTCTTACCTGATTTTGCTTTTGTTAAATGCAAACACACAGTTTTGAGCTAGGATCAATGGCGACGTATTGTCAACATTAATTGTTATGTTAGAAAGGTAAAAATAAACATAAATTAACATGTTTTAGCTTGTTATTGAACTGTTTGGTCCTTTTCACCCAAATAAGAAGAGTTGTCGTTCGCTGATCTCGCCTAATTCCTGTGAACTGGGTAATATGGTAAGACTTATTTTCAACGTTTTTTTTCTATACTATTTATCATACCAAGAAAACAAAATTGAAGAGTAAGTGGTTTTTAATAAGGTTACAATTTTAAAATCCGTTATTGCAACAACGGTATATCAGTTCATGACATGTGTACAGTGTGCCAAATGGGGTGGATGGTATTAAGGGTTGCGTTAGGAGTGTCAGGATAACTGATAACGTGACTTGGGACTGCTGTCCGAGCCATCTACAAAAGTGATTAGAGTGTTGCCGTTGTGCAAGAGATCACATCTCACCTTGCCGCTGACGATGTAACCGTTTTCACCGAACTCGCTCTTCCGCCGTTCAAAAAAGCTGCAGAATGTAGGGAGGACTTCGCTGACAAGATTTGTCTTGAGCTCGCGCTGTTAATTGATACAAATATTCAAATACTAATACAATGCATATCGATGTAGAAGTAAAAAATAAATCGTGCATCGGGGTTTCTAAACAATGTAAGCATTTGCTTTTGTTAAACAAACATTATAATCATGTACTTTTTGACCATGTGGTATTTGTATTTTATAACCTACGTTTTGGTTGAATACGATTCGAATTGAAATACACATGTACATGATAACGGAACACACTGCCGGTACAATTTACATTAAAAGTATAGATTTAGCCAAACGACAATGAAAATTATCAATTTCAATAATTATTCCAACTCAAAATATTGACCAATAAGAAAATATGTTAAAAAAGGGCTTTGATGTCAATTGGCTGCATGTTACAGATGGCGACTAAACTAAGCTTTAAAACATTTGGGCTACTTGAGTCTGCTCATTTTGTTACGATAATTCGTTTACGAAACTTAATCCTACTTTTTTATCGTCGTCTGCGCACATGTGTAACTGTACGAAGACTTTCCTGACGTCACCGACCGTATCGTACACCTCGTCCACCAATAGGCTCTCCTCCTCGCTGCAACCATGGAGACCTGTATAGGAAAACACGCGTGAGGTCAGTATTTTGCATTTTAAGGAAAGATAACATTTTGATGTCAAATAAAAAAGGTTCGTTTCCGGTCTCCTAAGCCCCCAAACAAGATTATTCTTTGATAAAATAAATGATAAGAACGGTTAAGATAGTGTGCTAACAATTCAGATTAGTACATTTGCAGACATTTGTTGATTGGTGGTAAAATCGGGTTTGAATACTGATCGTCCAACATGCCCGCGTTCAAACAGTCTTTTTCAAGTCGAGACACTTAACAACCATGTTATAATTCAACATATAAACATAATAATGCTTAATTTTGCTGCAAACAGTTTGAGCCAAAACATTTAGTTGTCGGTCTGCTGATTGCCGTTAAAATTCTTTATTCTAGATTTTATTGCAAAAAATACACAATGTAATAAATGCGTTGACTTGTAAAAACAAGGTGCACGAATTTCATCATAATTCATGCGATTTTGCTGAAGCGTTCTGTTTCATAAAATAACTGTATTGTGCAGTTTTTGTTAAATTTGCGTCTTTACAAAACGCACCGAAAGTTAGAAAACAAGAGCTGCATGAAGACGCTATTTCACAAACTCCGCGCAGAGATTTGACTGGTTCCGAGCATAGCTCGATATCAAATCCCCGCCGTTATAACCAACAGGGGATAGCCGAACCATTTTGTTTTTATTTAGGTATTTTTATTTTTTTTTGTAATTATGAACCTAAACTTTAACACTATTTTCAAAATACAAAAGAAAATTATGCTACTTTTTCATAATATAATACTTTAAAACATTTTTTTTTTTTTTTGTAATGGCAGTTGTTATCGCCAGAAGCCGATGGGAGATAACCGGTGCGTGGAGTTTGACTATATCAATGTGCAGAGGAGAGGGGTTACAATTGAAATAATGCAACGGCACATTGTATAACATTTTGTTAATACCGAACTTTTGTCAGAATTTCATATTAAGTATTAAAAGACTGGAGCAATTAATAGATAAACCCTGTTACATATTTATAATTCCACAAATATATTTTTCACTGAAAAAAGTTGACACAAGTAAAAATACGTTTGATTTATTATAAACTTAAATGTTATGTGAAACTCCACTAGTCGCGAACGAGTTAAATTTATAGGTATTGAACATTTGTGTGTTTTATGCGTAAATGATACACAACTGTATTTATTTACCAAATGAACACGAATCTTATTATGACATTAATTTATTGCACTGAATTTGTCTGTAACACGTACTGTCCTTGTTATACTCATAAGCCTTTTGGCACCGTTATTTTGAAATCGTCATTCAACTGTAACTGAAGAAAACTACGATTGTTAAGCGTAGCCTTATCATATAAATTAAATTCAAAGCGCATCTATAAATACCCAGTTTTCTAGCCAAGTATCTTGCAATGGCTCCAGACTGACAATACGTCACTTCCGTTTCCCCACTGGTCACTTGTAACACCGGAAGATTCTTCATAGGCATGTCTAAAACGGAGGTGGAAACATTTTTACTCTTTATGATAGAGTTTATTTCAACATACATTAGGCTTTAAGCTCACGAGTACACATATAGAACAACACAATATATTCACATATGTTCAATGACGTACATACTGTTTAACAGAACCAAGATCAAAACCTAAATAACGTTACAGTGTTTGCATTTTAGGTTTTGAAACGGTATCTGTTCAGGCTTGTGCCATCTCCCTGATTCCACGTCAAGTCTGTGGGCAGATACTTTAAAATGAGTTAACGCAATTCTTAATTTTGATACATCTACTACATTTAAATATAGTTGGAACTTAAAGCGACTGTAAAGGCTATAACTTCTACCTCTGGTCGTGTTTTGCATTTCACTTTACCTAGTTTGCACACACATATCAGCTATTCGTTGTTTAGCTATGTTCTTGCTTTGTTATATGGTGCATACCAAATGTTATCAAGTATATTCTATAAAAAAACATAGTAATAGACAAGCATCAAATGTATATGTAAATTATGTTTATGTTCTATATGTCATAAAGCAGTTTACAATTTAGACCGTTAGGAATCAAATGTATATGTAAATTATGTTTATGTTTATATTTGAATAAACAAAAACAAAAGTGACGTGTTTGTGCGATTTATTCAATTTTATCAAGTATATTCTGAATTCGTTATTGCACAANTTTGAATTTCACTTGACCTAGTTTGCACACACATATCAGCTATTCGTTGTTTAGCTATGAATAAAAACTATATTAATATCTCCTACCCCTCGAACAAACCCTACTTCACTGAAACCTAATCTGTCTAATAAATGATTGTGGGATGTAACCCAATACCCTTTTTCTGGGTATTTATCATGCTACTGTTATAACATATCATAAACGATGAGCTTGACATCATTAGATTGTAATATTTTAAACCAGCACTTTAAAACACAAACGATATTTATTTGATAACGGTACACGGCCCAGTTCTTCGTGAACGAAATTTTGCTATAAATTAAGGCGTTCTTTCAGCTTCATATTCCAGATAATATGGCAATTTGTTGAATGTTTTATTAATATGTGTCATATTTATTTCTTTTAAAAGCCCGACACAAAAAATGTAAGTCGTATGCTCAATTCATATCGAGATCTGACTTGCTTATTATTTAAAGACGATCAATTCTACAGTAAAATAATACTATATTAACCCCAAATAATCTTTAACAAATATAGTACAAAGTACATGTAATAAGATGAATTTATATATGATAGCACAAACTATGTTCTTGCTTTGTTATATGGTGCATACCAAATGTTATCAAGTTTATTCTGAATTCGTTATTGCATAAACAGTTTATATAAATTCAATATAAATACACAAAAAAAACACGTTTACAAAAAGATCATACTTTGATTTATAACCGATTGTATCCAATATTTTATAATCGAATAAGTTGTTGTTCTTTTATTAGTTGCATATCCCAGTTAAACATTCGTTTACTTCACTTACACTATGCGGTCAACTATATTAAACTAAATCAGTTTTAGTGGTTTTTTGCCTGTTTTTAAGCACATAGAACGGCTTTTTTCCTTTCTGTTCTCAAGGCATACCTGACTTCCGGTCCTTCCACTGCTCTGACGTCAGACGCTCGTCCGTGAACTCCTGACCTCCGGCCACCAGGATCAGCCTCACAATCTCCCCGCCCCCGCGCTTGTTGAAGTAGGTCAGGCGGTATCTCATGTCCATCGCTGCTTATACTATTATGTTCGGAATTCTATAAAAAAAAAAATCCGTGTGTTCAGACTATCCACAATAAAATTCGAAATCGAATTAAAATTCCGTGTTTACCGACTATCCACAAAACAAATCACGGGGTCGACTTCGTACATTCCCCGTAATGGTATAAGACTTTTTATGAATTTTAAGAATTTGCTTCAGTTTTCTCTTCTGCGCTTTGCGAATACGGGCTCGATATGTATGTACATTATACTTGTTTGTATAGGTCCCAGTTTAAACGTAGATCGGCTATCATGTTTACGTCTTTCAATTCGTGTTTACGTCTTCCGATTTCTATGTAAGATTAGATAAGATAAGATAAGATAAGATAATCTTTTATTATAGTGACATATGTTTACGTACAGGAGATTAACAGACATATATACAATGAATACAAGAACACCCGGCCTAATAGGCCTATAAGTCACCTTAACAACAGTGTAAAAGGCAATAATTATATATATAATATTAGGCAATAAATCAACGCATACTTTCCTCATACACCGATTAAATAATGAAAATACCAGTCAATTCATTATGACATCATTTAGTTGTAATCTGGGAAAACCGCGCTTAATGCATCAGTTTAAAGTATCGTCTCCGATTAGCTTGTGCAGTCCGCACAGGCTAATCGGGGACTAGCCTTTCCGCTTTTATGGAATTGTTCATTCAAAGGAAGTCTCTTCTAAATGAAAATCGAGTATAGGCGGAAAGTGTCGTCCCATATTAGCCTAATTATAATTAAAAAAAAGGAAATTTATTTATATACAAAGACAATGTATTAATTACTATTTTACTGGTACCACACAAGTCTATCATTTTAAAAGTGTCCATCCGTATGGCTTTCTTTGTGTGAATTGTAATTTATTTGTAATTGTCAATTTGGAAATAAAATATGTTTAAACTAAATCCGCATGGCTTGTAACAATCACAATGACAATGACAATAGGTTTATTTGTACTGAAATTCATCCGGCCCAAAATATAAACAGACATGCATATCATACGTAGTGACATTGTATGAAATTTAAACAGCAGTAATGGTGAGACGTGTTAAATAAAAACGAATACTGCGTAAAGATTTATAGTCAAACATTCAAGCGTAAGTTTATAAATGTATTTGAACCCATATCTGAGGCGGATGTTATCACATGATTTAGAAGCAAATTTACGAATGGAACAGTATCGCACAAAATATACACAATATGCGATTTTGACTTCAGGTACAGTAAACTTGATAAGAAAGTTATTATGACATTTAACTGTATAGTTTATTTTTTTCCCTTGTATGTTCGAATGCATGTTTCAAAATATATACTTGTGTTATGTTACTGAAGACCACATTGTAAAAAAGAAATTATTTCTTAATGTGAATTCTTCATGAAATAAAGTTATTATTATTATTATTATTATTATTAAACTCGCCCGTTACATGTATGCAACATCAATATAACATATGTATAATAATGATCATAAAATGTCGACATTCGTTGGCGCGGTATTTAAATACTATATATTATATAGTTGACATTGTATATCGATTGACTCGTGGATATATTGATGAATGGACGGACGCCCGGAAACCTTCAGACGGTCCGTGTGTTGTTACGATCATGTAGCATAATCACGATTTTATACGACACAATACAACGTACGATACAATATGAGTCGGAATTTTTCTATACGAGACTGCACTACGATAAAATACGACACGGCACGAAAGAATCCGACGTGATATGGTACAATACAACAGCAGTAATTATATATAAAATATAAACGCGCACTTACATTTTCCTTCGTCGTATGAAGTCCAGAGACAGTTGTGTTTTACTTGCGAATAACTTAAGCACTATTTATTTATACACCAAGGGGTTTATACCCACTCGGATTATCCGCATTGCTATAAAAAGATCAGGTAATCGAAAACGGATGTTTTTTTAAAGGAGCGCCCGATAAACTGATACGCACGTCACACGTCGGGGCTCCCCAAACGCGTTAATAGCGAAGTCACATGTATTTGTTTTTGGTTTCACTCCATACTGTTATTCATCAATAAATGTCAAGCGTTAAAATGAAATCTATAGTGATTGATGTTGTTCGCATATTTGTTAAACAATACAAATCTATAGCTAAGGCTTTTCGATGAGTACGTGATGCATGGCGTATGGCTAGGATATGAACTGTTTAAATTAACAATGTTCGAAATTCGTTTAAGATAAACCCCAGGCGATGCTCTAAAGAGATGACATACCAATGTGACTATATGTTTGACGTCCCCACATTTGGTTTTAAATGTTTGAATGAAAACAGCGGTGACAATTATAGTAATAAAAAATGAGTTGGAAGGTAAACATAAACCATCAGGAAGTAAAAGTCATGTTACCTTTCTATGGTAGTCATATTTCTCTTTTTTAAATGAGCTCTTCTTAAAGGTCTCGTCGACATTATTGAGATGCGCTTTACAAAGAGTAATATTGTAAAGGCCTATACAAAAAGTTTCTCTAATTCGTGTCTCATAAGTATCGTTTATTAGAAGAAAAAAAAATCAAAATGAATGACTTTTTTCCTTTAAGAAAAAAAAACGAGTGAAAATATTTATTTTCTTTGACCAAGAGAGAATAAAACTCACTAATCTGCCAATATTGTGGAGCGTCGTGAGAAAACCGGGCAAAATGCTTGTGCGTAAAGTGTCATCCCAGATTAGCCTGTGCAGTCCGCACAGGCTAATCA
The DNA here is from genome assembly GCA_007657795.1 of Dreissena rostriformis. Lineage (NCBI taxonomy): Eukaryota > Metazoa > Mollusca > Bivalvia > Myida > Dreissenidae > Dreissena > Dreissena rostriformis. The sequence continues at coordinate 109,876 of VMBQ01002033.1, read as the reverse complement.
GGGACGACACTTTCCGCCTAAACTTGATTTTCGCTAAGCAGAGACATCATTTAAACATTAAATACCATAACAGCGGATATTGTCGTCACTGATTAGCCTGTGCGGACTGCACAGGCTAATCTGGGATGACAATTTACGCACAAGCATTTTGCCCAGTTTTCTCAGAACACGCCACAAATAACACCAGTACTTATACAATATCATCTAGTGATAAACT
>VMBQ01002033.1:90056-107889 GCA_007657795.1 Dreissena rostriformis | reverse complement strand
ACGGAAGCCGCATCAAGTGCGTACTCAGGTAAATCAATAGAGAAACCTTCAGTACAACCCCTTTAGATGTAGATATCATATATGCATTATATTTAAAAATGTGTTGGATGGAGCGTGTCGGCTGGGGTGGTGAGGCGCCCCCCCCCCGGCGCACTGCGGCTCTGTCGACGCGACCCACCCAAGATTACCAAAAAAATGAAAAGTGATGATAATTAGTATATTAGTTTCTCAGTGTATAGATAGAATCACTCATTGCAGTCCATTTATTTACTAACCATTGAAATAACCACAATAACACATAGAACTGCTGCCTCTGATATCATACATAACCCGAACCAGTAAAGCGCTCACTCTCCTAATACCAAACTACCATAACCACAGCCCATCTCTTCTATCATAAAATAAATGATCTATCAAAAACATAGTCTGGCCCTCACAACACCACAGTGCCACAGGCAATCACCTCAGAAAGAAGAAAGAAAATCTCGAAATTGTCAAAGCCCACAAAAACAAAATAGTCATCTTGGTCCAATCACACACTCAGTCCCTCTCTTCTATCATCTAGTACATGATCTGTCAATAATCTAGTCTGACCCTAACATCAACATACAACCATTACCCAAAATAGCAACAGAGAGTGCCCAAGCTACTATAAAATATGACACAAGGCAGCAGACCTTTTTATGTACTAATACTAACACTATATACTAGTATGTCCTCAGCGAGAGACGCTACATGCCGTCCCTCTTGAAAGATACTGAAAAGAGTGACTGTTTGCAGTTCATTGGTACACTAACCTTTATATATTCCTATGTAGCCGGATCGAGCCCTTAGCTCGACATGCCCTAGACCAGACCACAATACTAACCTGGCATATTACACAAACACATAGGAATGCTGTCTTTGCTTTTATAACCAGAAACACTAATGTGTGCGCTCTCCCTAATACCAAATCTACTCAAACTCAGCCCCTCTCTTCTTTCATCAAATAAATGACCTATCAAAATTAGTCTTGCCCTTACAACACCACAGTCTCACAAGACACTTAACACATCAATAAGAAAGAATTTACAAAGAGATTGTCTGCCCCCCAACGAACTAGTCATCTCGACCCAATCAAACAAACATAGTCCCCTTCTTCTATCATCGTATACATGATCTTTCAAAAACTAGTCTGCCCTACGCAATAACATCCAAACTACATACCAAATAACAACAGAGAGAGCCCACGTTACTGCAAGTTATGACACAAAACGGCAGAACTACACATGTATATAAACACCAATACTAACACTATGTACTAATATGTCCTCCGCGAGGGACGTTAAAAGGGGGTGCAGTGTATCGGTGCTATACACCGGGCACTTAAAAGAACCAGGGGCGCCTCTGGAATCGGGGCGTTTCCTGTATCCTGCTCGAAAACCCCACTAACACCTCTCTTGGGGCGGAGAGCACATCAACCACACATCCATAAATGAAAAATACAATCAAGGCCACAAACTATACCACCATAAAGGTTGACACAAATAATAGCATTCACAGGTAAAAGCATAAAACATAGGCTGTATCAACGGCATTTCCAGAACATTTCTTATTAATTTACCTATCCATTTATAATATCAAAAATAAAATTAATTCAAAATAAATACAGCCCAGCTTGATGCAGGGTCTGGATGTTTGGCAGGCGGGTGGGAATGAGCGATGGGGACTCCAGATGGGATTTTGTGATGCTCCTTGATCGGCCATGGACTACCTGTTGTCGCGCGCAGCAAGAGGGTGGATGAGGGTGCGTGGCTCGAGAGTCTTCGGCGGCTGGGGGCTCGGACCGGGGCCGTACGCGGGTGCGGGGGGGGCCGGGCTCGCTCGGCGTGGGTGCTCTTGTGCGGGGGCGGTGGATTCTGCGCTCTGGGAGCTTCAACGTGACACGACTTCCACGACTGACCGACGGACATAACTAACCGACAAATCCCTCCTCTTCCTCTCCAGACTAGTACACAACAAATCACGTACCACAAACTATACATAACCAGCTACATACCAACACCACAAAAACCCCAGAACACACCTATACAACACGTACAAACAACACACCTATACAACACTCACGTACACACTACTCACATACAAACACTCCTACATACTACGTACAACGCTCACAAACACATTACTCATACATCACACTACACAATACACCTATACAACACTCTCATCCACAGTACACACATACAAAAACCAATCACATGACCAACACCCCATCATCAGCACACGGTACAGTGCACATTAAGGTCTCATTGGCCAACGTGCACTGAACATTCCTTAAAACAAAAATTATTTGGCGAATACCCGGGCAGCCGGTGTAAATTTGACCTACTTCAGCTAAAAATTAATCTTTTTCCCCTGAAAGGTCACAGGGGCAGGTCCAGGTGAAGGGGCGCGCATGGACCTGTAAATAAACTCTAAACAAAAAAAGGGGGGTTTACAGGATATTGAGTTACACGTTTGATAAACGTGATTAATTCCATATTAAGAGTTATTTTCTTGAATTGATATGCCACAAACCAAGACAAACTTGAAAATGACGTATATATCATTAAAACGAACACAAATGGAAAGACGCGTTTAATATACTGATACTTTATACAACAGTCATCTGTCATTAATTAGACCGAATGTGTGCGCTGTCTGCTTATATTTAATGATTAAACAGTGGGTGCACACGTATTTAAATTATCTATAGTATGTATCTATATATCTGAATAATATAACTTCTTGCTCCTTTTATTAGAAATAAATTTTCAAGATGCAAACAATTCTTGAATACATTAATACACATATGGAAAAAAAATGACAAATGTAATATACAAATACACCTAGGCTAAACAAAATACAGTTTTGACATTAATAACCAACAACATTTATTCACGACAACATGTAATCAAATATTAACAAAGTGAATTCCGGGGGAATAAGACACCAAACGATTTTGTGGGAAAGGAGTTAAACCTCCAGTGAATCAGTAACATCTCCTAGGCACTGACTAAAGCGCGATTGGGTTTGTATGTCAAAGTTCGAGGTCCTTCCGCGCCGGAGGCTTCATTATGTGAGGACCCGGAACGTGCACCAGCTCTCCTACCTCTTTAACTATTTGACTCACGAAAGTTGGGACGAATTTATAATTACAGCTGCAATATCCGGCTATTTGATATTACTAAAAGATAGTTTTAATTTTGGCGTGGTGTTGTGCTGTTGGGCAAAACCGGAGTACCCGAAGGAAACCCCAACTATCCGGTATGGTGACCGCAAATCAAACCCACATGCATCCGCGAACGGGGATTTAACCGTGTGCTCCTAGGTGAAACATCATGAACGGATACGGGTTTCAAAAGAAGAATGCAATTCGTGTTGAAAAGCCGATAGGTTATTTTACGCAAGTTTACATACCGGTAGTTGCGTTATTTTATCAATATTGTTTTGTTAACGAAAATAACTACTTAAACGTCATGTAGTATGTTATATCATTGAGCGGTATTAAAGCATTTATATAGGCAGTTATAAGGAGTCAGTAAATTAAATGGCTAGTAAAATAAATGGCTACAATAAACTACTAAATATTTATCTTTAATATTGAAAGAAAACACACCATTAGCCTATAAATGATTGTATTTCAAAAGTTAATGTAAATAAACACCAAAAGTATTCAAGAATTCAATGTTTTCTGATAACAAATGATACTTTTAATTAATATAAAACTAGTTTGGTATATAGTAGACACAGAGAATAGGCGATAAACGCCAACATTTTTTTGTGTTTTAATAAAATGACCATTTTATGGAAGTGAACTCTTAGGTATTTTAAAGAAGACACTACCTCTTAGTTTTCTTTGTATATGAATACATAAACATTCTTACTAAACAATTACAACCTATGTTGTCTGGATTTAACAACGCTATGTATTGCCTTTAATTCATCTATCATTCTTGAGCTCACTTGTCAGACATTATTTTTTGCCATATTAATTGATTGTTGTTGTCATAACATTTTTGGTAAACAATAAACAATTGTGGATTACTTTTTACCTGAATTAATTGGAATTGATATTAGTGCATGGAGTTTAAATATGCAATCAGTCTTACTGTTGTCTTTTTCATAGACGCATTGACATTTGTTTAGTTGTTCGAGTTTGTTTATCCAATTGGTTAGCCGAATATGACGTATCTGCATATATTGTTGATCAATAACAAGTGGTTTACGTTATACCGCTGGATGTTTACCTTTGATTGGTACAGTACTCAAACTGTAAACTAGTAAACAGCCAATACGCGGCGGATCGAATACGATAAATGCACTTAAAAGATGACGATGTTTGATTTACACATGGTTGAAGTAATATCTAAGCTTTTATTACAGAGAAATAAAAACACAGTTATTTGTATTGGTTGTGTGTGTTTAACTACATTTACTTTTATCTAGATTGTATTGTATTCATTTTAATTTGTAAAATGTATTTACACATTATTGTCTGATATACTTTTAACTTGACGAAGAGATTTTAAGCCGCAGGCAAACATAAACCATACAAACCCGTACCCTTGCTTTTCAATAACAAACACATGAAGAGTTTATAATATTAATATCAGTGTTTATATGTATTCGTGTAACAGCTTTTAAAAGCAGTACTTTATTAACTTAAATTAAGTTTGAAATGTCTAACATACAGTTTTATATTTCATTGCATTTTACGTATACATGTATACTTACTTGCGCATAAAAAACTATATCAAGTAACGGATGTAAGGATGTATTACTTCTATTTATATAAAAATACAACAAAACTAAGTGCTGAATTGCATTGTGTACAATACAACAACAACAACTACTACTACTTCATTTATTTCAGCAATAAAGCTTATACAAGCTCTTAGCCTACATATATGAACATGAGATTTTTTATATATACAAGTAATGGCAGATGTAAATCAAATGTTAAATTGAACACATGGTGTTAGTGCAAAAAATATTTCTTTAACATATGTTTGAATGGTAAACAATAGTTATATATTTGTTTGAAAAAAATATATTCAACATTGACAATAATGTGGTGTTTAGAAGTACAGTATTCATTCACTGAAAATCATTTTATCATTCACTATCATAAATAATTAATAGCTTTGCCATTATCTTTAACCTTCACGATTTACATTGAATAATTGTTGAACATGTGTTAATAAAGAGAAAAAAATGCAAAAGAAAAACAACAAGTGTAGTAGAAACAAACTAGCATTGTTTATGATGCTATTCTAATTTATAAGGAGGGAGAAATTGAATTTGAGTTAAGATATGTTGTGCGTGAAATGATGTGAAAAGATGTAAACATTTTAAAGGGTTGTTACGTTCTACAAGACTAATTACGTATCTAGTTGGCGTCGTAAAATTTGCAGCTTCGTATATAAACCTTGCTACACTGATAATGCAGTCTTAACAAAATACTGGTGTGGTAAACAATATTTATATGATGTGTAATGATAAAAACTAATCCCAAACAAAAATCCTGACATGTCAACTGAAAAGGTAAGCTTGGTCTACTTCTGTGAATAATCTTAGAGCAAATTTAACCATGTCTTTGGTACATGGACAGTACCAGAACAAGTGCGGAATGTTTTCTACTTCAATGTTACTGAATGTTCTTAGATTGTAAGTAGCATTGTTCTTCTTCAACATAAGTAATTTTGTTCCCAATATTCTATGGACTATTCTACATTGAAACCATTTGGTATGTGTATCCTTAGTTATATTGAACTCAAGTGCATGTACGTATTTCCAGTCAATATTAAAATAAATTGAACTCCATGTTGTTTGATTAGTTGGAATGTCACTGTTTTGGATTAATATTTTATAAATATATGTTTCATCTTTAGGACTGATTACTTTTTTTGTTTATGTAAGTTGGTAGAATAGGTCATTGACTTAAATTGTCAAAATTTGGCTTTTTTTCATAGTCATAGTATAATTATGATCACACAAATGTGTTTCGTTATCAAACATGTTCTACATCTGACATAAGTATTCAAATTCGAACGAATCGTTTACATTTACAATTTTTCTTAATTATGGATATGTCAAATGTTAGGGAGCAAAAACTCAAACGTCATCACAACTGCAACGTTACGACCACAGACAGCTATTAAATAGAATAACGTTCAACGGGCGTTGGCATATAATTTCAGAGTTGTCGTATGTATATTTCGAAAGTTCGCCTTAAAACAAAACAAGGACGATACTCATGTTTCCTCTCCTTTTGTCTCGAAATTGTCATTTCAAAGTGATTTACATATGTCTAAGTATGGTATCAATCAAATCACTTAGAAATCGATGTTTTATTTTTTTTTAAATAATCAAAATGTGTGGTTGTTTACGTCATCAAGTGGAAGTTTGTCTTTTAATGTTCTAAGAAAGTATTTAGACCCAATACACGCAAACGATATACCGATAAAAAGTGAGTTATCAGTGCCTTTTTGTGCTCCAGCTCTCTTTATACGTATGTTAACAGCTGCTCAAGGACTCTTCATCCGTATGTTAACAGCTGCAAATGGTCTCTTCAACCCTATGTTCACAGCTGCTCATGGTCTCCTCATCCGTTTATTAACAGCAGCTGATCATGGTCTATTCATCCGTATGTTAACAGCTGTTCATGGTCTCTTCATCCGTATGTTAACAGCTGCTCATGGTCTCTTCATACGTATGTTAACAGCTGTTCATGGTCTCTTCATCCATATGCTAACAGCTGCTCATGGTCTCTTCATACGTATGTTAACAGCTGTTCATGGTCTCTTCATCCGTATGTTTACATCTGATCATGGCCTACTCATTCATATGTTAACAGCTGCTCATGTCTCTTCATACGTATGTTAACAGCTGATCATGGTCTCTCCATCCGTATCTTTACAGCTGATCATGGCCTACTCATTCATATGTTAACAGCTGATCATGGTCTCTCCTCGTCCGTATGTTAACAGCTACACGTGGTCTCATCATCCGTATGTTTACAGCTGCTCATGGTCTCCTCATCCGTATGTTAACAGCTGCAAATGGTCTTTTCATCGGTATGCCAACAGCTGTTCATAGTCTCCTTATCTGTATGTTAACAGCTGCTCATGGTCTCCTCATTCGTTTTTTAACAGCTAATCATGGTCTCCTAATCCGTATGCTAACAGCTGCTCATGGTCTCCTCATCCGTAAGTTAACAGCTGCTCATGGTCTCCTCATTCGTATGTTAACAACTGCTCGTGGTCCCTTCATTGGTATGCTAACAGCTGCTCATGGTCTCCTCATCCGTATGTTAACAGCTGTTCATGGTCTCTTCATCCGTATGTTAACAGCTGCTCATGGTCTCTTCATTCGTATGTTACCAGCTGCTCATGGTCTCTTCATTCGTATGTTACCAGCTGCTCATGGTCTCTTCATCCGTATGTTAACAGCTGCTCATGGTCTCTTCATCCATTGTTAACAGCTGCTCATGGTCTCTTTATCAGTATGTTTACAACTGATCATGGCCTACTCATTCATATGGTAACAGCTGCTCATGGTCTTTCCCATCCGTATGATTACAGCTACACGTAGTCTCCTTATCCGTATGTTTACAGCTGCTCATGGTCTCCTAATCCGTATGTTAACAGCTGCTTATGGTCTCGTCCTCCGTATGTTAACAGCTGCTCATGGTCTTTTCATCCGTATGTTAACAGCTGTTCATGGTCTCTTCATCTGTATGTTAACAGCTGCTCATGGTCTTCTCATCCGTATGTTAACAGCTGCTCATGGTCTCCTAATCCGTATGTCAACAGCTGTTGATGGTCTCCCTATCCATATGTTAACACCTGCTCATGGTCTCTTCATCCGTTTGTTACCAGCTGCTCAAGATCTCTCCATCCGTATGTTAACAGCTGTTCATGGTCTCTTCATCTGTATGTTAACAGCTACTTATGGTCTCCTCATCCGTATGTTGACAGCTGTTCATGGTCTCTTCATTCATATCTTAACAGCTGCTCTTGGTCTCCTCATTCGTATGTTATCAGCTGCTCGTGGTCTCCTGATTCGTTTCTTAATAACTGATCATGGTCTCCTCATTCGTATGTTACCAGCTTCGGATGTTCTCCTCATTCGTATGTTACCAGCTGCTCATGGTCTCCTTATGCGTATGTTAGCAGCTGCTCATGGTCTCCTCATTCGTATGTTAACAACTGTTCATGGTCTCTTCGTCCGTATGTTAACAGCTGCTCATGGTCTCCTCATTCGTATGTTAACAGCTGCTTATGGTCTCTTCATCCCTATATTAACAGCTGTTCATGGTCTCTTCATCCGTATGTTAACAGTTACTAATGGTCTCCTCATCCGTATGTTAACAACTGCTCATAATCTCCTCATCCATATGTTAACAGCTGCTCATGGTCTCCTCATCTGTATTTTACCAGCTGCCCATGGTCTCTTCATCCGTATGTTTACAGCTGCTCATGGTCTCCTCATTCGTATGTTAACAGCTGCTCATGGTCTCTTCATCCGTATGTTAACAGCTGCTCGTGTTCTCCTCATCCGTATGTTAACAACTGTTCATGGTCTCCTCATTCGTATGTTAACAGCTTATCATGGTCTCCTCATTCGTATATTAACAAATACTGATTATCTCATGGTCTCCTAATTCGTATGTCACCAGCTGATCATGGTCTCCACATCTGTATGTTACCTGCTGCACATGGTCTCTTCATCCGTATGTTAACAGCTACTAATGGTCTCCTCATCCGTATGTTACCAGCTGCTCATGCTCTCCTCATATGTATGTTAACAGCTGCTCATGGTCTTCTCATTCGTATGTTAACAGCTGTTCTTGGTCTCCTCTTTCGTACGTTACCAGCTGCTCATGGTCTCCTCATCCGTATGTTACCAGCTTCTCATGGTCTCCTCATCCGTATGTTAACAGCTACTCATGGTCTCCTTATTCGTATGTTATCAGCTGCTCATGGTCTCTTCATCCGTATGTTAACAGCTGCTCATGGTCTCCTCATTCGTATGTCAACACCTGCTCATGGTCTCCTTATTCGTATGTTAACAGCTGCTCATAGTCTCCTCATTCGTATGTTAACAGCTGCTCATGGTCTCCTCATCCATATGTTAACAGCTGGTCATGGTCTCCTCATCCGTATGTTAACAGCTGCTCATGGTCTCTTCATCCGTATGTTAACAGCTGCTCATGGTCTCTTCATCCGTATGTTTACAGCTGCCCATGGTCTCTTCATCTGTATGTTAACAGCTGTTCATGGTCTCCCCATTGGTATGTTACCAGCTGTCCATGATCTCCTCTTTCGTATGTTACCAGCTGCTCATGGTCTTCTCATCCGTATGTTAACACCTGCTCATTGTCTCTTCATCCATTGTTACCAGCTGCTCATGGTCTCCTAATTCATATGTTAACAGCTACCAATGGTCTCCTCATCCGTATGTTAACACCTGCTCATGGTCTCCTCATCCGTATGTAAACAGCGGCTCATTGTCTCTTCATCCATTGTTACCAGTTGCTCATGGTCTCCTCATTCGTATGTTAACACCTGCTCATGGTCTCTTCATCCGTATGTAAACAGCTGTTCATGTTCTCCTCTTCCGTATGTTAACATCTGCTCATGTTCTCCCCATCCGTATGTTTACAGCTGCTCATGGTCTCCTCATCCGTATGTTAACAGCTGCTCATGGTCTCCTCATCCGTATGTTAACAGCTACTAATGGTCTCTTCATTCGTATGTTAAAAGCTACTCATGGTCTCTTCACCCGTATGTTAACAGCTTCTCATGTTCTTCTCATTCGTAGGTTAACAACTTCTCATGATCTCCTCATCCTTATGTTAACAGCTGCTCATGGTCTCTTCATCTGTATGTTAACAACTGCTCATGGTCTCTTCAACCGTATGTTAACAGCTGCTCATGGTCTCCTCATTCGTATGTTACCAGCTTCTCGTAGTCTCTTCATCCGTATGTTAACAGCTGCCCATGGTCTCTTCATCTGTATGTTAACAGCTGCTCATGGTCTCCCCATTGGTATGTTACCAGCTGTCCATGATCTCCTCTTTCGTATGTTTCAAGCTGCTCATGGTCTCCTCATCCGTATGTTATCACCTGCGCATGGTCTTCGCATCCGTATGTTAACACCTGCTTATTGTCTCTTCATCCATTGTTACCAGCTGCTGATGGTCTCCTCATTCGTATGTTAACAGCTACTCATGGTCTCCTCATCCGTATGTTAACACCTGCTCATGGTCTCCTCATCCGTATGTTAACAGCTGCTCATTGTCTCTTCATCCATTGTTACCAGCTGCTCATGGTCTCTTCATTCGTATGTTAACACCTGCGCATGGTCTCCTCATCCGTATGTTAACAGCTGCTCATGTTCTCCTCTTCCGTATGTTAACATCTGCTCATGTTCTCCCCATCCGTATGTTTACAGCTGTTCATGGTCACCCCATCCGTATGTTTACAGCTGCTCATGGTCTCCTCATCCGTATGTTAACAGCTACTAATGGTCTCTTCATTCGTATGTTAAAAGCTACTCATGGTCTCCTCATCCGTATGTTAACAGCTGCAAATGGTCTCCTCATCCGTATGTTAACAGCTACTAATGGTCTCTTCATCCGTATGTTAACACCTGCTCGTGTTCTCCTCTTCCGTATGTTAACATCTGCTCATGTTCTCCCCATCCGTATGTTAACAGCTTTTCATGGTCTCCTCATCCGTATGTTAACAGCTGCTCATGGTCTCCTCATCCGTATGTTAACAGCTGTTCATGGTCTCCCTATCCGTATGTTAACAACTGCTCATGGTCTCTTCATCCGTATGTTACCAGCTGCTCATGATATCTTCATCCGTATGTTTACAGCTGTTCATGGTCTCTTCATCTGTATGTTAACAGCTACTAAGGGTCTCCTCATTCGTATGTTAACAGCTCCTGATGGTCTCCTCATCCGTATGTTAACAGCTACTCATGATCTCTTCATCCTTATGTTAACAGCTGCACATAGTCTCTTCATCCGTTTGTTAACAGCTGCTCATGAGACACTTACCGTAAATAAATCTGTAATTTTCAAATGTTCATGTTGAAGCCCTGTAAACAGTGGTTCCCGTGAAGTATGTAGACCTTTGTTTATGTGACACGGCCATTAAACATTGACTTCGTCTTAGTACATTAACCATCGTTGATACGGCCCGTGTTTTTTTTATGTGACACGCCCATAAACATTGGATAATTTTCCCAAGCATCAGTACCCGAATCGTTGTTCAGCAGATACACCAAGTGAACAACTGGCTATGTAACATGGTCTCTAAACATTGTCTCTGAATTAAGTTCTAACGTGTTTGCAATGAAACAGCCCCACCCTAAGGCTCTAGGTAGCTCACCTGAGACCCGAACGGTTCGGAGAAGTTTTCTGATTTTTGTGTTATTAACGTGCCTTATGACCTTGCTTTTCACCAAGAACCTATTTTAGCCGGGGCTGAAGTGTCATTGAAACAAAATTTAAGTTCTGATCCAGTGTTTTATGTGACATGGCTTGGAAACTTTTGAAAAGAGTATGTTAACAACAATGAAAGCGATATGAAAATGATGTATACGATTACATAAACGATTAACATTATTAAGGTAGTAAAATATGTTCTTATAAATCTATGTTTATATTACAAATTAGAGGACATCGAAATCTGGAAAGTTTCTCTTTTGCACCTGTGAATTTCGTGAAGGATGTAGTTTGGTTGAACATTGAATTGAATTGGATATATGCAGGTCCATTGATTAAACAGAAGCAACGCAATAAACGTTTATGTGTTTTATACAACGCATACAACAGTATAAATATAAATCGAAATGCATGTACAAAATTGTTCAAATAAACAATGCGTTTACCCGGAACTTTAACTGAGTTAACAACAAAAATGTCGACATTCACAGATTAAATGGCACATTGTTAGGTTTTAGTTATGGCAAAATTGCACATTGTTAGGTGTTAGTTATGGCAATAAAATAACACCTTTTTAGTTTTTAGTTATGGCATTTGTTTGATAAATCAAGGGGATGTGTATGAAAATATACAATGACATTTAACCATTATTTCGGACGCTTAGCTAAATAAGCCGCCACATTCTTTTCTCCTTGAACTTTTTTGGCGTGCGCAGCCACATGAGGGAACTTCGCCCAGGCGTCCGCGAAACCCATTCCGCTGGACTGGTCAAAGATGTTAAATAAGGCTAGGTCAGCCAATGATAACTGAAAGAAAATATCCAGGGTTTATATTTGTTCGCTGCAAAAATAATCCATATACACTATTTTGGTTGGATGCATGTTTTGAGCATGGAGTCTGACATTTTTGTTGCACGGAACTCTTAGATAAATCAGTTTCATGCCCAATCATAGATTTATTATTTTTATGATGATTGTGTTATCATGTATATACTAAATAAAATTCACATTCAGCAAAAGGATTGATGTATAAATTACCATACCAACATTACCGCATTTATCTTTAGATCTAACTAAACAAAAAGGAAAAATAACAGAATCTCTAACAAGACATTGAATTTATGATGAAAAATAGAAACGTCAAATTGAATGTGTCTTTGTTCCAATATTAATAACTTAAAATATACATTGTTATCGTACATAATTGCATGATTTCATTGATGAACGTGAAGTGATTTACAATATTCTGAGCTCATCGCACGTTTTGACAGAAAGTATAATACATTATAAAGTGTAAAAGATTTGCCGACAAGGCAGTATTTACCTTAGAGCCAATGATATAGCCATTCTTTCCGTATTCCTTCATCCGTTTGCTGACGTAATTGCCCAATCTTGGAACATGGTTTTCCACAAAATCTGTCTTAGCGGACGCCTAGAAGTAATACAAACTTTTAATAGTCAAACATAAGAAGAAATTCGTACTTTTTTGTATTCAAATGTATTGTTGATCTGAATTTTCGTTAATTGGATACCAATGATTAATCCGTGAATTGAATAGCAATGATAGGCCCGGGCATTGGGTTTGAATGATAAGTCCGTGAATTGGATATGAATGATAAGTCTGTGAAGTGGATATAAATGAAAAGTCCGTTCATTGGATATGAATGATAAGTCCGTGAATTGGATATCAATGATAAGTACGTGCATTGGATATGAATGATAAGTCCGTGAATTGGATATGAATGATAAGTCCGTGAATTGGATATGAATGATATGTCCGTGAATTGGATATCAACGATAAGTCCGTGCATTGGATATGAATGATAAATCCGTGAATTGGATATCAATGATAAGTCCGTGCATTGGATATGAATGATAAGTCCGTGCATTGGGTTTGAATGATAAGTCCGTGAATTGGATATGAATGATAAGTCTGTGCAGTGGATATAAATGATAAGTCCGTGCATTGGATATGAATGATAAGTCCGTGAATTGGATATCAACGATAAGTCCGTGCATTGGATATGAATGATAAGTCCGTGAATTGGATATCAATGATAAGTCCGTGCATTGGATATGGATAATAAGTCCGTGAATTGGATATGAATGATAAGTCCGTGAAGTGGATATGAATGATAAGTCCGTGAATTGGATATCAATGATAAGTCCGTGAATTGGATATGAAAGATAAGTCCGTGCATTGGATATGAATGATAAGTCCGTGAATTTGATATTAATGATAAATCCGTGAATTGGATATCAATGACAAGTCCCTGCATTGGATATGGATGATAAGTCCGTGAATTGGATATAAGTGATAAATCCGTGCATTGAATATCAATGGTACGTCCGTGAATTTGATTTCAATGAAAAGTCCGTAAATTTGATATCAATGGTGCAAATGGGTGAAATTCACATTCCCCAATAGTAAAGCGGAGTCGGTTACCATATCAAGTGCACTATGTGATCTTTCACAAAATAATACCCAATAATCTTACAAGCTATTACGGGTAATTACTGTAACGGTACATGAATACTTAAGGTGTCTAATGCATGTGCGTGTAGTGCCGTCCCAGATTAGCCTGTGCAGTCCGCACAGGCTAATCAGGGACGACACTTTCCGCCTAAACTGGATTTTCGCTAAGAAGTGTCTTTCTTTGAACGAAAAATACAATAAAAGCGGAAAGTGTCGTCCCTGATTAGCCTGTGCGGACTGCATAGGCTTATCTGGGACGACACTTTACGCACATGCATTAAACCCCCTTTTCACAGAGCGAGGCTCAATTATTTACCTTGCGCCCCTCGTCCTTTTCGTAGTAGAACTTGTTTGCGGCTGTCAGTACATCCCCCACTGAGTCGTACACCTCCTCTATAAGCATCTGCTCATCGCTACCTTGACCTGCCAAACCTGAAGGTCACATTCATTCACTTGATTATACCAGGATTCTTAAAGATTGAGCTCGTGATAGAACATGTGCAGTGCGTTAATTCTTCAAGAGTGATTTTGTTACAAAAAAAATGTTTATAATCATAATAGTCATATTTGCTTTATTTACAACGAGTATTTGTTTTGTTACTGTGAAATAATAATTCATAAAAAAAATAATGTGTAAAGAGAGAATTGGCTCAAAACTCCAAATCATCTAAACACAGGTCGACATTCCTAGAGTCTGATAATTCAATACATGTATGTGAGAAAAAGTAAAGTATCCTTACCAAACTCTCTAGCCAGGCTTCTGGCAATGGTCCCCGACTGACAGAACAAAGATTTCTTCCCGCCTTTGGTCACCGTTAGGACTGGCATTTGACCCATCGGCGTCTCTGAAATAAACCCGACGCCATTGGTGCATTCGGTCTCATGACCTAACCATCGTGTACTTTAAGCTAAATGCATTATGGGAATCTTTTTTAAAGTTCCGATTACAAAAAAAGCGAAATGTATCGACAAATATTAAGAGGTATATACCAGTGTAAACTGTATTTATTTAGATAAATGTGTTCTATATTTCAAACAGGTGTGTAAAATCGACAAGTTGCTGTCAAAAATATGTTGTTGTAAAATATTCGGAACAACTTTTCAGACCAGGATCACAACAATGAGTTGCGTTCTGGGAAAACTGGTCGTAATGCACGTGCGAAAAGTGTCATCCCAGATAAGCCTGTGCAGTCCGCTTTTATAAAATTTTCAGTTTAAATGAAGTATCTTTATCGCGAAAAAATCTAGTTAAGGAGTAAAGTGTCATCCCTAATTAGCCTGAGCGGACTGCACAGGCTAATCTGGACTGACACTTTACGTACATGCAGTAAGCCCAGTTTTCATAGAACGAGGCTTACAATGTGCTGGGTATTGATTCGCCCAGTGAAAGAAATACAGATTGTCCAGGAAGATACCGCATACGTGATAAAATATGTCCTTCACTTTGACAAATTACAAAAATAACTATATTATATGGAAAATACATCAAAATAATAAAACCAGTAACCGGTTTAATTAAAATGAGGGAGTATAAAATAATAAAACATACCGGGTTTAAATGCTGGCCATTGTTCTCCGCTTAGTCTGTGGTCTTCGAAGTTCTTTCCCGCCGCCGAGAAAATCAGTCGAACAATTTCTCCGGTTCCTTTGACATCAAAATATGACAGTTTGTACGTAGCCATTTTGCACCAACGCAGTATAAAGAGTGCTCTTCAGGCAATATAATGTTTCACAGGCGGCCGACGGTAATTAAATTCTACGTCACGTTTCGCGGTTAAATACTAGTGTCCTACGTGTTCTGTGATATGTTCTAGATTTAAACCGACACTTTCCTCCAATCTAGGACATGGATGCAAAATGTGAATACAGCTGTACACATAAACTAGGACTCCATTGGATTTCTATTAAGTCAGAACATAAATTGATGAGGACTCCGCGATGACCTGTAATAGTGAACTCTGATATGTTGCTTGAACGCCAGAGAGACACATCCGTCGTCCTTGAACAAACTCTGATTGCTGGACTCGATATACGACGCGTGTCACACTTTTCTGTTTGTTTACAGGTATCGGTTTGTTTCGCGTATCAAAGTGTGCTCAACATCTAGAACGATAATGTACTTCAAGTGCGTTTTGCACGGTGCGTGAAGGCTTCGAGTGGCAAGTTGAGGTCACAATATACTAAAATATTTCCTTACAAAATTCAATGTAAAAGCAATAACTTTAACAAATAAAAGCGTTTTACGTCGCGCTTTTCTGTGTTCTCAAAATCTAAATCAATAATTTATTTTTAGCGCGTTGTACACGGTGCGTGAAGGCTTCTAGTGGTGCGAGGTTGTTGCTCAAAATTAAATAAGATTCGCTCTGTGAAAAGGGGGTTAAATGCATGTGCGTTAAGTGTCGTCCCAGATTCGTTTAAAAGAGGGCTCTTCTTAGCGAAAATCCAGTTTAGGCGGAAAGGGTCGTCCCTGATAAGCTGTGCGGAGTGCACAGGATAATCTGGGACGACACTTTACGCATGCATGCATTAAACCCCATTTTTACAGAACGAGACTCAATTGCAGTACGCAAAACAACAATTAGTATAGCTTACAACAAACAACATTAGTACAACGAACGCGTGTACTAGATATCAGCATTTTGTTCGCGCTCATGTTGGAAGTGTATGTGTACCGTATTTTTGTTTCCAAAAGATAATTCATAATTCATGTACTTTAATTTTCTGACAATCTCTTAACAGCGCGCTGGGTAAGTCCAAATACGGCAGTTAGCCGACCTTGGGGATAACGCGGTTATTCTATTATCAAAACTTCGTTGGCACAGATGTAAGATGCGCTTTGTTTTAGTTATTTCATTACCACAACTTAGCAACGAATTCCCACGAGTTAATAAGTCGTACAAACGCGATAACTTACTTAAAAGAACGGCTAAGTAAGTCGTGGAAACGAGTAAGTTAATAATTGTGACACCACGGCTGACTCTTGGGAACGAGTCCGTAAGACGTGGGAGCGACAATGTTAACTCGTACGACTTAGTAACGTTCGATTAGTCATTGTCGGCTCGGTTACTACTAAACAATACCCCGGGTACTCTTACGTATACTACAATGTACCCCGAGTACGGAAAATATACTAAAACGTACCCTGGAGTATTCACGCTAAATATGTCGTTGTTGGCTCATTTTTTTCAAATAAATTGTGTTCATTTTTATATCAATATTCTGTAAAATGGCCTCTATATTATCAAAATTCATAATCCAAAAAGTATGTTGAGCCTTTTTTTTGTTCAAAGGGAATTTTGTTTCGTAAATTTTACGGTATTCGGTAGCGCGTTTTACGACATCGGATTTGGGGCGGGGATTAAAACTCGGTTCAGTCTAATATTGGCCGGGTGCCTTTAAGCGCATTTTCCGTTCCCGGAGTACATTGTAGTATACTTAAGAGTACCCGGGGTTCCTTTAAGTAGTACCCGAGCCGACAATGACCAATCGAGACTGAGTAATTCGTGGGAACAACATAAATAACACGTGGTTACGACAAAATTAACCAACCAGAATACACACAGTTTTAAGCATATAAAAGCGCGAATCTGTCCGATTTATATAGTCCGAAATTGTGTTCGCCCTCCTTGCATCAAACCTCTTGAAACATGCGGTGAACAGCGTGTTTATTGATTGATTGATTATGTTTATACCACAAGTTAGTTATGTCATGCCCACGAGTTTTTAAATCACTCCCTCGTGTTAGCCATGTCATTACCACGAGTGTTAGCCATGTCATTACCACGAGTGTTAGCCATGTCATTACCACGAGTGTTAGCCATGTCATTACCACGAACTTCTAGCTCATGGGAACGAGTTACTAATTCGTTGAAA